>NIJG01000836.1:34832-47527 GCA_002201625.1 Euglossa dilemma | reverse complement strand
TAAATATTCAAACCGTGAATGAAGGTGTTTATTACCAATACTGTTCAGCGGATTTACTGCCGGAGTACCTGAATTGACTCTCGGACTGAGAAGTATAGGTGAAGCTATGACTCAGTTGTGCGTCTCTAAAAAAAGGTGGCGGTGTTCTCGAACGGTCTGACTTTCGATCTTCTTATTCACAATGAAATTAAGGTGCCAGTCACAAAAATGTTTACTAATTTCATTCTATGAACACGAAGTTATACCTACGATACTGCGGGTTATATTCTCGGAAGGTGTGGTATCCGTTAAAGACTATTATGCGAAACCAATTGGAAGAGTTCTTAAACAGTTTGACGCCCTAATCTAATACTCATACCGTGAATTAAGATGTCCATTGCCAATACTGATCAGCGGATTTACTCCTAGAATACCAGGCTTGACTCTCGGAGTCACAAGTGTAAGTGAAGCCGATGACGCTGCCGATCGATTCTCGATGATGCTCGTAACGTTCTCCAACGGTTTGACCCTCGATCTTCTAATTCATACATGAAGTCATCGTAAGCGTCACTAATGTGTATACCAATTTGCATCTCTGAACACGTAGATATATTCTCGGTTCAGTGGGTTTCTTTTTTGGGATGTAAGTCTTTCGGAAAATGGTTTTACTCTATACAAATTCTTAACGATCTCAAACGAAGTGACTCTCTACTTTAATATTAAGACCGTGAATTTAGGTGCCTAATGCATATAATATTAAGCAGATTTACTCCCGGTATACCCGGTTGCGCTCTCTGTATTGCAGTACATAGTTGAAGCTATTGACTTAGCCGTTTGGCTCTCAAATAGGTTCGTAACGTTCTCGAACGGTTTGACACTGGACCTTCTAATTCATTCCGGAATTTATGCTGCCCGTCAGTAAGATATATACTAATTCGTCCCTCCGAATAACAACATGATACACTCCCGGTACAGAGAGTTAGGCCTTCGAGGGGTAAAGTCTTTTGCAAAACGTTTGACTTTATACAAACTGTTATAGCTTTCAAACGGTTTGATGGTCTACTTTAATACGGACACCGTGGATAAAGGTGTTTATTCCTAATACCGTTCAGCAGATATACACCGAGAATACCTGGTATTACTCTCGGAATCACAGGCTAGGTGAAGCAATAGACTTAGCCGTTCGACACTCCTAAAAGGTGGTAAGGGTCTCGAACGGTTTGACCCTCGATCTTCTAATTCACGCATGAAATTAAGGCGCCTGTGACAGAAATGATTGCAAACTTCTTTCTCTGAACACGAAGCAACACTCTCTATGACGCGGGTGAGGTTCGCGCATGGCACGTCCTTTGGTAAAACGCTTGACTTTATAACAATTGGCAATGCCCACTAACGGTTCGACGCACTACTTTACTATTCAAACCGTAAATTATGGTGTCTATTGCCGAGCCATTCAGGGATCTTACTCCCAGAATACCTGGTTTGATTCTCCGAGTTACGGGATAAGCGAAGCTATGGACTTAGCCGTTCGTATCTCACAGAAGGTGGTAACTTCCTAGAACGGTATGACTTCCGATGATCTAATTCATACACGAAATTAAGGTGCACGTCAGTAAATGCTCACTAGTTTTTACCTCTGAACCCGGCATTATACTCTCGACATAGCGGGTTTGCGTTTCGGAGTATGAGGTCTTCGGTAAAAGGTTTGATATTATATCAATTGGTAAGTTTCTCAAACGGTTTCACGCTCTACTTCAATACTCAAACCGTAAAGTAAGTTGTATATTGCCAACAGTGAACACCAGGAATATCTGGTTTGACTCTGAGTATCTCCAGATCTGTGAAGCTATTGCTTCATCTTGCGACTCTCGTGTAGGTTGGTAATGCTGCCCAACGGTTTGACACTCGATCATCTAACTCATAAAGGAAATTAAGGTGCCCGTCACTAAACTGTGTACCTATTTGTTTCACTCAACACGAAATTATACTCTCGCTGAAGCCGGTGCGGTTCGCTGAAGCACATTCACTCCAGCAGTTCGTGGTCTGTCTCGTGGAATCACAGGATAGGTGTAGCTATTTACTTACGCGTTCAAATGTCAGGGAGGGTTGTAAGGATCCCTAACTGTTTGATACTCGATTTTCTATTTCATATATGAAGTTAGGGTGCGCGTCTGTAAATGTATATAGTTTGTACCGTTGAAGGTGGCGTTATACTCTCGACATAGCGGATTTTGTTTTCCGGAGGGTAAGGCATTCGGTAGGAAGTTTGACCCCACACCTGTAGGTAGTGTTATTCACGTTTGACTCTCTACTTTAATATTCGTGCCGCGAATTAAGGTGTCAGTTGCCAATACCGTACAGCGGATTTACTCCTAGAGTACAAGGCTTGACACTCGGAATCACAAAAGAATGTGAAGCTATTGACTGAGCCGTTCATCTTTCAAAGAAGGTGGTAACGATCTCGAACAGATAGACGGTAGAATTTCTAATTCCTATAAGAGGTTAGGGTTTCCGGCACTAAAATATATACGAATTTGTATCTCTCATCACGTAGATATACTCTCGATACAGCCGGTTAGGTTCTCGGAGGGTAGGGTCTTCGGTGAAACTTTTGTCGTTATACCAAAAGGTAACGTTCTACAATGATTGGACTCTTTACTTCAATATTGAAACTGCGAACTAATGTGCCCATTTCCAATAGTGTACAGCATATTGACTCCAGCAGTACCTGGTTTGGCTCTCCGAATCACGGGATACGTGATGCTATTGACATATCCGTTCATATTTCGCAGAATGTGGCAACGGTCTCGATCGGTTTAACTGTCCAGCTTCTAATTCATACATGAAATTATGGTGCTCGTCAGGAAAATTTATACTGGTTCGTGCCTCTGAGCACGGTGATGTACTCCCGATGCAGCGGGTTAGTTTTTCGGGTGGTAANCCGATGCAGCGGGTTAGTTTTTCGGGTGGTAAGGTATTCTGTATGCAGGTTGATCCTACACATATAGGTAACGTTCTGCAGCGGCTAGACATACTGCTTTCATATTCAAACCGTGAATTGAGGTATACATTGCCAATATTATACACAGAATTTAATCCCGGAATATCTAGTTTAACTTTCGAATTCACAGGATATGTGAAGCTATTGACTTAACCGTTCGTCTCTCACTGAAGGTGTTGACGTTCTCGCACGGTTTTACCGTCGACTTTCTAATTTATACAAGAATTTAAGGTAACGTCACTAAGTTGTATACTAATGAGTTTCGCTAAACACGTAGCTATACTCTCGACACTGCGGGTTTGATTCTCGGACGGTAAGGCATTTTGTAAAAAGGATTGACTTTATAGAAATTAGTAACGTTATCAAACGGTGTGTCGCTGTATTTTAATATTCACTCCGCGGATAAAGGTACCTATTGCCAATGCTCATCAGCGCATTTACCCTCGAATTACCTGGTAAGTCTCTCGGAATCACTGGATATGTGAACCTATTGATGTAATTTTCAGCGGATTTACTCCCGGGATATCTGGTTTAGCATTCGGACGCTCTGGATATGTGTAGCTATTGACTCAGCAGTTCGACTATCAAATAACCTTGTATCGATCTCGAACAGTTTGAAGCTCGATCTCCTACTTCATACATGAGGTTAAGGTGTCCGTCTGCTAAAACTTCTGCTAATTTGTTCCCCAGAATCCGAAGTTATACCCACGATACAGCTGGTTATGTTCTAGGAAGGTAAGGTATCAGCTGAGGAGTATGCCGTTATATCAACTAGTAAGGTTCTCCAGCGGTTTGATTCTGTAATTTGATATTCATGCTGTGAGTTGAGGTGTTTACTGCAAATACTGTTCAGCGCATTGACTCCGGGATTACGTTGTTTGACTGTGGGAATCACAGGATGGGTGCAGCTGTTGAATTAGCCGTTCCACCCCCCAGGGAAGATGGGAACGGTCTCGAACAACTTCGTACTCGATCTTCTAATTTATATATGAACATAAGGCGCGCATCTGCTATAGTATATACTAATTTGTTTCCAGGAACACTAAGCACGACCTTCGTTAATGCGGGATACGTTCTAGGAATGTCATGTATTCGGTAAGAAAGAATGACACGATTCCATTCGGTAATGTTCTCCAACGGATTGAACTTATACTTTAATATTCATACCGTGAATTATGGGGTCTATTTCCAATGCCGTAGAGCGGATTTACACCCGGAATACCAGATTTGACTATCGGAAGCACAGGATAGGTGCAGCTATAGACTTTGCCGTTCGACTCCCAAAGAAGGTGGGAACTTCCTCGAAAATGTCTACTAACTTGCTTCCGTCAGCACTAAACGTGACACTCGCTACTGCGTGATTTATTCTAGGAAGGTAGTGTATTTGGTAGAAAGAAGGACTTTATAAAAATTAGTAATGTTCACCAACGGCGTGACTCCCTCCATTAATATTCTTAACTTAAATTACGGTGTTCATTGCCTATACTGCCCAGCGGATTCACTCCCGGAATACCCGGTTCGGATCTCGGAATCACAGGGTAGCTGATGCTAATGAATTAGCTGTGCGAATCTCACTGAATGTAGTACCGTTCTTGATCAGTATGCCTACCGATTTTCATACTCATACATGATATGTAGGTGCCTGTCACTAAAAGGAGTAGTAGGTTGATTCCCTGAATACGAACTCAGGCTACCTATACTGCAGGCTAAGATATCGGAAGGTAAGTTCTTCGGTATAAAGTTCGACCCTATGCCAATTCGTAACATTCTGCAACTCTTTCACTCTGCACATTATTTATACCTGGAGATTGGGTGTATAAAGCCAATACTCTATAGCATATTTACTCCCGAGAAATCGGGTTTGACTTTCGGAATCACAGGATATGTGAAGCTACCGCCATAACCAATCGAATCTCAATGAAGGTGGTAACGTTCTCGAATGGCTTGATCATCGATATTCTAATTTGTCCGTAAAGTAAATGTGCCCATCCTTGAAATGAAGACTAATTTCTTTCTGTGAACACGAAGTTATACCCTCGGCACGGGTGGATAGTTTTGCTGAATGTAAGGCCATCAGTATATTGTGATTGACATCATACAAATTGCCAATGTTCTGAAACGGTTTGGCGGCCTGCAATGATATACAGACCCTGAATTATGGAATCTAATGAGAATGCTGTCCAGCGGATTTACTCCAGGAATACTTGGCCTGACAATCCGAGTGACGGGATAGGTGAAGCATTTCACTTAGCCGTTCGACTCTCACAAAAGGTGACAACGTTCTTGAACGATTTGTCTATCGAACTTGTAATTCATGCATGTAATTAAGGGGCTCGTCAATGGAATATATACTAGTTCGTGCCTCTGCGCAAGGTGTTATACTCCGGACACAGCAGTTTAGTCTTTCGGGTGGTTAGGCTTTCTGGCAGAAATTCGAACTTACATCTATAGGTAATGTTCTACAACTGCTTGACGGCCTGCTTTAATATTCAAATCGTGAATTGAGGTGTCTATTGCCCATGATTTTCAGCGAGCTAACTCTCCGTTTTCCCGGGATGACTCCCCGATCCACAGGATACGTGAAGCCATTGACTTATCAGTTTGTCTCTCACAGAAGGTGGCAACGATCTCGAACGGTTAGACCTTCGACCTTCTGATCCGCTCATGAGGTTAAGGTGCCTGTCACTAAAATGTGCAATAATTTGCTTCTCCGATAACGCAGTCATATTCTCGATACAGCTGGTTATCTTCTCGGGAGGTAAGGCCTTATGTCAAAGGTTTGACTCCATACCAATAAGTATCGTTTAACAACGGATTTAAGCTCTACCTTAGTGTTATTAGCGCGAATAAAGGTGTTTAGTGCCAATTTAGTACAGCGGCCGTACTTACGGAATATATGTTTGGCCTCTCAGAATCACTGGATCGGAGAAGCTATTGCCATAGCTTGTGACTCTCAATAATGGTCGTAACTTTCTCAAACCGTATGACCCTTGATCTTCTTTTTCATAATGAAATTACGATCCCCGTCACTAATATGGTTAGCAATTTGATCCTCTGACCACGAAGTTGTACTCAAGATACAGTGCGTAAGCTGTTCGGAGGGAA
Source organism: Euglossa dilemma (assembly GCA_002201625.1). Taxonomy (NCBI): domain Eukaryota; kingdom Metazoa; phylum Arthropoda; class Insecta; order Hymenoptera; family Apidae; genus Euglossa; species Euglossa dilemma. Next base: position 41,442 of record NIJG01000836.1, on the reverse strand, counting down.
TGGTCTTCGGTAAACCGTTGGACATTATAGCAATTGGTAACGATCTCAAACGGTTTGACGCACTACTTTAATATTCAAACCGTTAAGTAGGGTGTGTGTTCCCAATACCATTCAGCGGATTTACTCCCAGAATACCTGGTTTCACTCTCGGAATCGCAGGATGGATGAAGCCATTGACGTTGCCGATCGCATCTCACAGAAGGTGTTAACGTCCTCGAACGGTTTGACCCCCGATATTCTAATTCATACAGGAAATTAAGGCGACCGTCACACAAATGAAGACTAGTCTTTCTCTGAACAGGAAGTTATACTCTCGTAATGCGGGTTAGCTCCTCGAAAGTAAGGGTTTCAGTGATAAGTTTGACTCTGTAGCAATAAGGAACATTTTACAACGGTATGGATGTGTAGATTAACCCATTCGCTTCGGATGTCTAGTCCGCCGAGGTACTATTTCCGTACGGGCACGTACGCCGCGAATACGTGATTCAGAAAGTCAAACGAGATATTCCAGGAGCAAATGCGCCGAACAGTATTGGCAATAGACATCTCAATTCAGGGTTTGAGAATTAAAGCTAGCAGTCAATCCGTTGTAGAGCATTACCTATTCGTGTAGGGTTAATCTTCTTACAGCATGCCCTACGCACCGAAAAACTGACCAGCTGTGTCGAGAGTATATCACCGTGTACTGAGGTATGAAAACGTATACATTTTAGTGATGCGCCGTTTAATTTCATGCATGAATTAGAAGATCGAGGGTGAAACCGTTCGAGAACGTTACCTCCTGTGAGAGACGAACAGCTATATGAATAGTTTCACATATCCTGCGATTCTGAGAATCGAAGCAGGTATTCCGGGAGTAAATACGCTAAACAGTTTTGGTAATAGACACCTTAATTCACGCTATGAATAATGAAGCAGACCGCCATACCGTTGTAGTACGTTACCTGACGCTATAGAATCAAACTCTATCCCGAAGTGTTAAGGTGCCCGTCACTAAAATGTCTACTAATTTGTATCTCTGAACACGAACCCACGTATAGCTGATTATGTTCTCTGCACGTAAGGTATCAGGTAAATAGAATGTGCTTGTGCCAATTGGTAACATTCTCAGATGGTATTAAGTTCGAATTTAATAATTATACCGTGAAATAAGGTGTCTATTGTTAATATCGTTCAGCGGATTCACTCCTGGAATACACAGTTTGACTCTCGGCATCACAGGATAGGTGGAGCCATTGACTTATACGTTCGACCCTCAATGAGGGTGGTACGGTCTCGAACGGTTTGAACATCGAACTTCGAATTCATTCCTGGAATTAAGGTACCCGCCGCTAGAATTAATGGTAATTGGTCCCACTGAAAACGTTGATTTACTCTTGATGCAGCGGGTTAGATTCACGGAAGGTAAGGCCTTCTGAAAAATGTTTGACTCTATACCAGTAGGTACAGTTTCAACCTTCACACAACGGTATGATTCTGTCCTGTGCAATTCATACTGTGAATTGCAGTGTCTATTGCCAGTACTATACAGCGGATAGTCCCTCTGCATTCCTGGTCTGACCATCGGAATAAGAACGTCTGTAAAGCTATTGACCTAGCAGTACGATTCTCAAAAAAGATGCTTACGTTCTCGAACAGCTTGACTCACGATTTTGCTATACCTACGTGAAACTGAGTAGTCCGTCTTCTGAAATGTCTACTCAGTTGTTGCCGTGAAAACTAATATAGACACACGCTGCTGCGGGATAAGTTCTCGGAAGGTATGGTATAGGTTGAAAAGAATCACTTTATTTAATTGATAACGTTGTCCGGCGTTTTGACACCATGTATGAATTACACTACCGAGTGTCAAACAATTCGAATACGTTACCACATTCCTTAAAATCGAACGAATAAGACAGTAGTTTCACCTATCGTGTGGCTCCGCGGGTCAAGCCAGGTATGCCTGGAGTAGATCCACTGTACAGTATTGGCTTTATGCACCCTATTTTACGGTTTAGGAATTAAAGTACATATTCAAACCTTTGTTGGACGTTACCTATTAGAATACAGCAATACATTTTGCCGATTGCCCTACTTTCCGCGAACGTAGCTCGCTGTATTAGAGTGCAACATCGTGTTCAGAGATACGAGTAAGTACACATTTTAGTGACGGACACCTTATCTTCATGTATGAATATTAATGTACAGAGCGGACCCCTTGTAGAACGATACCAACTGATATAGAGTCAATCTTTGCAACGAAGGCCTCACCCTCCTTGAAACGAACGTATAACTTCGCGTTGAGTGAAAGAAATTAGTCTTCATATCAGTGACGGACACATTAGCGTCATGTATGAATTAGAATATCGATGAACAATCCGCACGGGAACCTTGCCACCTTCTATGAGAGACCACAGGCTAAGTCAATAGCTTCGGCTATCCTGTGATTGGGAGAGTCAAACCGGGTATTCCTGGAGTACGTCCGCTGGGCAGTATTGGCACCTTAATTCACGGTCTGAATACTAAAGTAGCGGGTCAAAACATTTGAGATATATGCCTATTGGTATAAAGTCAAGTATTTTACCGATGGTCTTACTTTCGGAGCAACAAACTCACCTTTTGAGAGTATAGTTACGCGTTCAGGGAAACACACTAGTATACAATTTTGTGACGGCACATTAAACTGATGTATGAATTAGAAGATCACTGGTCAAACCGTTCGAGAATGTAACCACCCACTTTGAGCGTAGAACGTCTAACTCAATATCTTCACCTATCCTGTGATTCCGAGCGTAATACCAGGTATTACCGGATTAAATCCGCTGAATGGTATTGGTAACTGACACCCTAATTTACGGATTGAATATTAGTGTAGAGCGTCAAGGGGTTTGAGAGCATTTCCATTTGTATAAAGTCAAACGTTTTACGCATGCCCTTACCTCCCAATAACACGACCCGCTACATCGAGAGTAAAACTTCGTGTTCAGAGAAAGAAACTATTATTCATTACTGCGACTGGCACCTTAGCTTGGTGTATGATTTAGAATATCGAGTGCCAAACCGTACGAGAATATTACCATCCCCTCTGGGAGTCGAACGGCTATGTCAATAGCTTCACCTATCCTGCGATTCGGAAAGACAATCCAGGTATTCCGGGAGTAAATCCGCTGAACAGTATTGCTAACAGGTACATTAACTCAAGGTTTGAATATTAAAATAGTGCGTCAAACCGATTGTGATCGTTACTAACTGCTATAAAGCCAAAAGTTATACCGGATGCATACTATCCCAGATGCTATCCCGCCGTATTGAGAGAATAGCTACGTGTTCAGGGAAACACATCATAAATTTTTTAGTGACGGGGACCTTACACTCAGTATGAATAAGAAGATCATTGTTCAAACCGTTCGAGAATGTTACCACCTTCTGTGAGAGACGAACGGCTAAGTCAATAGTTTCACGTATCCTGCTATTCCGAGAGTCCAACCTGGAATTCGGGGAGTAAATCCCCGGAACAGTTTTGGCAAGAGTACACCTTCATTCGCGGCATGAATGCTACAGTAGAATGTAAATCCGTCGATGAACACTACCAATTGCTGTTGATTCGTGCTTTTTACCGAATACATTACCTTCCTAGAACCTATCCGCAGTAGCGAGTGTTATTCTTAGTCCAGACGGAAACAAATTAGAAGACAATTTAGAAGACGGACACCTAATTTTCATTTGTCAGTAAAATAACCGGGAGTCAAGCCGTTCGAGATCGGACCCACCTTGTTTAAGACTCGAACGGCTAAGTCAATAACATCACCTATCTTGTTCTTCCGATATTCAAGCTAGGTATTCCGGGACTCATTCCGCTGTACACAATTGGCAATGGACACCTTAATTCACGGTTTGAATACAACACTACTGTGCCCAACCTTTGTCCATCGTGATGAGAGAAAAAATTAGTCTTCATTTCTGTAATGAGTACTTTAATTTCCTGTTTGAATAAGAACACCGAGGGTCAAACCGTTCGAGAACGTTACCATCTTCTGTGAGAGACGATCGGCTAAGACGATAGCTTCACCTGTCCAATGATTCCGATAGTCACACCAGGCATTCCGGGAATAAATCCCCTGTGCAGCGTAGGCATTAGACACCCTAATCCTAGGAAAGAATGATAAAGTACATAGTCAAACCGTTGCAGCATGTTTCCGATTATTATGCAGTAAAACTTCTTACAGGATACCTTACCCTCCGAGGATCTAACCCCCCGTAGGTAATGTCTTGCTTATTCTTCACGGATATATATTAGTAGATGGTTTAGCAGACGGACACGTTATTTTGTTGTATGAATAGCAAAATGGGGAGTCAATACGTTCGATAACGTTATCACCGTCATTGAGAGTTGACCGTCTAAGTCACTAGCTTTAACTATCCTGCGATTTAGAGTGTCAAACCAGGTACTCCGTGATTTTATCCGCTGCACAGTATTGGTGATTGACACCCTAATTTACAATTCGAATATTAAAGTAGAGCGTGAAGCTGTTGTAGATCGTTACCTATTCGTAAAGAAACAATCATTTTCCCGATGGCCCTACCTTCCGTGAAGCCCAACCCACTGTAGTGAGTATCATGCTTAGTCTTCACGGAAACAAATTCGTAGACATTTTAGCAGGGGAGCTCTTTATTTTCATGTAGGTATAGCACAATCGAGAGTCAAACCGTTCGAGAACGTTGCGACCTTCTGTGAGAAACGAACGGCTATGTAAATAGTTTCACATATCCTGCGACTCCGAAAGTCAAACCAAATATTCTGGGGGTAAATGAGTTGTACATTATTGGCAACAGACTCCTTAAATAACGCACTGAATATTAAAGTACAGCGACGAAACGTTACCTCCGGCGACGAGGCGAGTCCCCTCCCCTGCGCCTTCCCGTTGATCGGAGGGGACCGCGTACGGTCGGCCGAGGGACCGACCGTTGAGGGCTCGCGGTCCAGGGACGTGTTCGTACCGCGCGAGTGGTCTCGCAGCACTGCCGAAGAAAGAAGCGGACTGGGCTGGGAAACTCGAAAATGAGCCCAGCGTGATCTGGTGAAGTCGCAGGGAGGCACAGGTGTCTTAGATTTGCGAAAGCGTTGCCTGTTATCCCGGGCCCTCCCTTGTGCGAAAAGAACGGACCACCGCAGGGGGTTTAGCGGGTATGAATCCCACAGACCCCCGGCCTTCCCCCCAGGGGGCCGGGACATCGTTGGAAGATTCCCCTGCGTCGAACGTGGCCGTCGAACCGTTGTGGAACAGTTACTGTTCGTGTAGTGCTAAATGTCTTACAGAATGCCTTATCTTCCGAAAAAATAAACCACTGTACCGGGAGTGTAACTTCGTGTTCTGACAATCACATTAGTATACATTATAGTGATTTCATCTTATTTTCATGTATGGATTAGATGATCGAGGATAAATCAGTTCGTGACCGTTACCACATTCTATATTTTAACAGCTAATGCAATAGCGATTCATATCCCGTGTTTCCGAGAGTCATACCAGGTATTCCTAGAGTAAATCCGCTGAACATTATTTGCATTTGACACCTTGATACAATGTATGAAAATTAAAGTAAACAGTCAAACCGTCGGAGAACGTTACCAATTCGTGTAAAGTCATTCCTTCTTGGTATGACTTACCTTCCGAAACCCAATGCTGCTGTAACGAGTGTCCTGCATAATGTTAACAGAAACTAATTAGTAGAGATTTTAGGGGACGGCCTCCACATGCTTGTTTATGAATATCAACATTGAGAGTTAAAGAGTTCGAGAACGTTACCACCGTCCTTGAGATCCGTACGGCTTAGTCAATAGCTTCACATGTCCTGAGATACCGAAAGAAAAACCAGATACTGCGGTAGTAAATGCGTCGCACAGTATTGGCAATAGACAACTCAAATCACGGTTTGAATAATAGAGCATGCCGTCAATCCGATGAAGATCGTAACCTGTACGGAGCATTGACTCCAGTAGTACAAGGCCTCTCCCTCGAAGGAACAGGTAAAGTGCATCAACTGGCTTAGGAGTTCGGCTCTCAAAGAAGGTGGGATCGTTGTAGGGGTGTCTGACACTCGATCTTTCCATTCATACATGAAAATAAGGTGTCCATCTGTTGAAATGTCTAATAATTTGTTTCCGTGAGCACTAAGCAAGCACTCGGAACAAGGGGTTATATTCTTGGATGGAAAGGTATTCGGTAAAAGAAGTGAATTTATATAAATTGGTAACGATCTCGAACGGTTTGACGCACTACTTTTATGTTGAAACCATGAATTAAGACGTCTGTTGCCAAAACTGTTCAGAGTATTATCGTTCGGAATACCTGGTTCGTCCCTCGGAATCACAGGATGGGTGGAGCTACTGACGTACCCATTCGACACACACAGATGGTGGTTACGTTCACGAACGGTTAGACGGTCGAATATTCTATTCACACATGAAACTAAGGTTCCCGTCTGTAAAATGGGTACCACGTGGCTTCTCGGAACACGAAGTTATACTCACTATACAATGGGATAGGCTTTCGGTGGGTAAGATCATCAGTAAGACGTTTTACTTTATATCAATTGGTAACGTTCTCAAAATTGTTGACCCTCTGCT
>NIJG01000834.1:2967-58623 GCA_002201625.1 Euglossa dilemma | reverse complement strand
CGTTATAACAGGATAGTTGAAGCCATTGGCGTAGCAGTGCCACTCTAAAAGAAGGTGACAACGTTCTGGAATGGTTTGTCATACGATATTCACACATGATATTAAGGGCGCGGTAACACAAATACATGTACTAATTTGCTTCCTTGAACATGAAGTTATACCCTCAATACAGCGGGATAGGTTCTTGGAAGGTAAGGCCTTCGGTAATGAGTTTGACTGTATAGCAATAGAAAACGTTCTACAATGATTTGTCGCCCTACTTTAGCATTAAAACCGTGAATTAAGGTGTCCATTGCAAATACTGTACAGCGGTTTTACTCCGGAAATACCTGGTTTGACTCTCGCTATAACGGTATAGGTGGAGCTGTTGCCTCAGCCGTTCGAATCCAAAGAAAGGTGGAAATGCTCTTACGCGGTTTGACTCTCGATCTTCACATTCATACACGAAATTAAGTTGCAACTCGCTGTATAATATTTTCGATTTCTTTCAAAATATCCAATTCATAATTTCAGAACTCATATTTCTTATGATAAGTGCCATTGTGAATAATCGAGTGTATATTTATGACAATATTTTGTTAAATATTTTGTTATCTTATCTGATTGTTTGCATACGTATCTACGCTACCCGAGAGACACGACTAGAGTGGTCCTGCAGTTGCGTTCGGTAAATCGGAGCGATAACACTGTATGATCTTCATTAACTTCATTAACCATAATATTGTACCGCATACATTCCTTCGCTGTTTTCCATTTATTTCTAGTTACTGTAATTTACTAATATCATATTTCCGATTTTCTTTTCATAATTCCCAATTCTTTGTTTCAGAAATTCTATAGTTTAGGAAGAGTGTATTTTCAGTTATTTGAGTATACATTTATGACAGTATTTTGATAAATATAGTTGTTTTGCTATATGATGCTCTGTATACGTACCAACGCTGACGGGGCGACACGCCACCCGAGGTCTTGAAATTGCGTGCGGTATATCGGAGAGGCAATACTGCCTCGTCTTCGTCAACTTCTTTGATCTCGATCTTGCACCGTATTCATTTTTCCCTAGTCTTCCGTTTATTTGTACATATTCTAATTTACTGTTACGACACTTTCGATTCTTTTCAAAATTTCGAATTATTAATTTCAAAAACGGTATTTCTTTATTAAAGTGACTTTGGAATTAGTTAAGTTTACGTTTATGAAAATATTTTTCTATGCTTGTTGAAATTTTATACAGTTGTCTGTATATGTTCCGACGCTGCGGGAGCAACACGACTGGCGATGTCTTGGAGTTGCGTACGTCATATCGGAGCGATACTACTGGATGGTCTTTGCTACTCTCTTTAACCTTGCTTGTGTATCGTATTCATGTCTTCCCAGTCTTCCATTTATTTATACATACTGTTGTTTACTGTACTGATATTTTTGATTTTTTTCAAAATTTTTAATTATTAGTTTATAAAATTGTATTTCTTAGAAAAAGTGAATTGGGTATTAGTTGAGTGTAAGTTTATACAATATATTGTTAGGCGTATTGTTACTTTAAATGATTGTCTGTATACGTAATCCATTCGTTCGACACCATAACAAGTGAAATCATTAACGAAGAGTCTGATTCTCGACATTAAAAATCGTACCATGAATTGACATCCCTCATGGTAACATCGTTCAGCGCAGATACTCCTCGATCACAGGACTTGACTCTCGGAATCTCAACTGTAGTTGAAGCTATTGACCTAGTCGTTCGATTCTCAAAGAAGGTGATATCGATCTCGATCGTTTTGACACTCGATCTACAAATTCATACATGAACCTAAGAGGCGGGTCACTAAAATGTATGCTTATTCGGATCTCTGATCACGAAGTTATACTCTCGATACAGCTGGTTTGGATCTCTGAGGGTAAGGTTTTCGGTTAAGAGGTTGACTGTATAAAAACTGGTAGCTTTCTCAAACGGATTCAAGCACTACTTTAATATTCAAACGGTGAATAAATTTATCCATTGCCAATAGTGTACAGCGGACTGACTCCCGGAATACCTGGAACGATTGACGGAATAGCAGGGTAGGTGATGCTATTGACTTAGCAGTACGACTCTTAAGAATGGAGCTACCGTTCGTGAACAGATTGACTCTCGATATTGCTATTCATACATAAAAGTGAGGTGCCCGTCTTCGAAAATGTCCACTAATTTGTTACCATGAACATTAAACAGGACACACTATTCTGCGTGTTAGCATCTCGGAAACCAACGTATTCGTTAAAGAGAATGACAATATAATTAACCGAAGCCACACAGTAGTGGCATAAATATTGACATAAGCGAAATCTCCCCGTATTCAGAAGACACTTTTCTTAAAATATTTATTCCTAAATTTGAAAGTTGGAAACTATAAAAAAGACCGAAAATAGCATAACCGTAAATTACGGAATGTATATTTAAGTGGGAAACTGAAAAAAATGACTGCGATACCAAGTCAAGTTTGAAGAAATTAAGGAAGAACATCCACTGGAGCGGCTTCGATCTGCCGTACGCAACATGTGCTCCCCAGTCTTGTCGCTCCGGCACCGCAGGTACGTATACAGACAATCATACAAAATAGGGACATGCATAACAAAATATCGTCATAATAGTAAACCCATCCAATTCGAAATACACTATTACTAAGAAACACAAATATATAAACTACAAATTGAACATTTTGGAAAATAAATCGAATATATCAGAATAGTAATGTACATTGTGCATATATAAATGGAAGACTGGGAAGAAATGCATACGGTTCAAATCCGTGATTAACGAAATAAACGAAGGCCATGCTGTAGTGCCACTCCGTGCTGCCGTACGCAACTACAAGTCCACGCCAGTCGTGTCGCTTAAACAGTGTCGGCACGTATGCAGACAATCACATAAAATAACAATTGGTTTAACACAATAATCACATGAACGTACACTCAACTATTTCCGACGACACTTTTACTGTGAAATAAAATTTTCGAAATTAAAAACAGGAAATTATAAAAGAAGACCGAAAATATGATAACAGTAGGTTGGAGTACGTAGAAATAATGTGGAAACTGTGAAAAAATGTATGTGGTTCAAATGATGGTCAAAGAAATTAACGAAGGTCATTCAGTACGCCACACCGATCTGTCGCACCCAACTACAAGGCCTAACAAGCCCTGTCGCTTCGGAAGCGTAGGTACGTATCAAATAAATCATATAAAATAACACAGAATTTAACATAATATTGTCATAAACGTGAACTCAACTAATTCAACAGACAATTTTACTAAGAAATAGAATTGTTTGAGTTCGAAATAAGTAAATTTTTAACAAAATCGAAAGTATGGCAACAGTAAAATACAGCTTGTATAATTAAACATAAAACAGGAGGAAAATTGCATACAGAATAAAATCAAGTTTAAAGATATTGCCAGTAGTGTCGCTCCGATATACCATAGCCAACGACAAGAAGACTCCAGTCGTGTTCCTCGGAACCATAGGTACGAATACAGACAAACATATAAAATTACAACAGGATTAACAAAATATTGTCATAAACGTGCACTGAACTGATTACAATGACACATTTACTAAAAACTGCCATTTTTGTAATTAGAATTGGATATTTTCAACAGAAATCGTAAATATCATAACAGTAAATTGTAGCATGTAGATATAAATATAAAAGACCGAAAGAATGCATACTGTACAACATTACGGTTAAAGAAATTAACATCGACATTAAAGATGTATTACTCCGATATACCGAACACAACTACAGGACCACTCCATTCGTGTCGCTCCGGAAACGCAGGTGCATGCACAGAAAATCGTATCAAACAACATATAGTTTACCTAAATATAGTCATAAACGCCCCTCTCCTGTTATACCGAGAGTCAGACCAGGACTTTTGGACGACAATCCGCCGCACAGTATTGCCAATAGGCACAGTAATTTTTGGTGTGAATGTTAAAATCGCGACGCTTATGGCGAATATCGGCGCAAATTTTATAACTTCAGTTCTTCGCAGCCAATACACTCCCATTTATTGTATTGAACTTTTCGGTAAGTCATTTCGTATTCTCCCGATAGAGGACGTAATTGTATTATGTTGTACGGAACGTAATTGCAATTTCTCCTGGCAGATGACGGAAATGTACAATTTCGCTGCCAACGTCACAATTAAGCCACATAGAGGCAGAGAGGAATTACATTNTATGAGTTACTCAGGCTAATTTCGGGTCAATGGAATCTATTTGCGCGCTTAGTGTGGCGGAACTACAAAAATTGTTACACAGACTGCGTATTTCTGTCCACATCTGATTATTTCAGTACATTGCATCAAGTATAAACTCATTCATAGTATTACGCTTTTCGGAAAGTAGTTATTTTTTTCCCAACGGAGGACCAAACATCATTAGTACGTTAGGAAAGTAATTTCGTTAATTCCGAACACATGACGTAAGTGTATTCTATCAGATACAACTTCTCATTTAAACCGCATGTAAAAAATGAAACGAAATTACCCTGTACATGCCAATAAAAACACGTAATATGAGACTGAGACGCTGAATTTTTTCCCGTGATTCGATACTTTGATTGGGAATTTTCATTCCAAAACCTTTTTGTCAGTTGCTTGCATCAAATATTTACGCAATTATTGTATTAGGTTTTTCGGTAATGTCGTTTATTCTGGTTAGAGGATCTAATTGTGCAAGCTAGTTAGAAAGGAAATTTCGTCCTTCCTAACAGGTGACGTAATTGTATTCTTTAGCAGCCAACATCACACAGAAGCAGCATGAAAATCACGATATTACCAGATGAAACCAGTTATATCACGTATTCTGGCCCTGAAACGCTGAAATTTCTCATTCTAATCGTGCTTCGCAAGTGAATTGCGGGTTTGAGAATGGAAATTGAGATTCATGTAAAAATGAGATACTGACGTTAATTTCGCATCATTGGCACGTATTTGGACGCACAGAGCTGTGGCACAATTAGAATCGTTACATTTACTGTGAACTTCTGCCAAAATCCGATCATTTCTGTACCTTTCGTCAAATATAAACTAATTCAATGTATTAGGTTTTTCAGAACGTGATTTCGTTATTCCTAGATAGAGGACTGCATTGTATTACCATGATCGGAAAGTAATTCTCATCTTCACAATTAAGCCGCATGAAGAAGAGAACAAAGTAACATTACGCAAGCCAATTATTACAAGAACACTGACGCTGAAACCAGGAAATATCTCAATGTATTCGTGCTACGTATGCGAATCGCGTGTTTGCCGTGGGGATCAAATGTCACGTAATTATGCGATACTTGCTTTGATTTCGCATCACTTGGCCGTGTTTGCGAGCATAAAAACACGAAAATACAAATATCGATAATTTCATGGTACATTTGAATCGGAATGCGTTGATATCAGTCGTTTGCATGAAATATGCAATCACTCGTTGTATTAGTCTCTTCGGAAAGAAATTTCGTTTTATCCCGATAGAAGACCTAAATGTATTATATTAAAAGAAACGTAGTCCCTCTATCTTCTTCTTTTTTTTCTAGCAGCGGATGCTAGACCGACGGAGAATACAGTTGTATTACGTTGTGCGGAAAGTAATTGTATCATCGGAACGCAGGCCGTAAATGTATTCGTTGAGAGTAATCATCACAATTAAGTTGCTTGAAATAATAGGAAATTACATTTCGAACAGTCCAATAATAACAAGTATTCTGATGCTGATGCGATGAAATATCACGTTCGAAGCATTTATCACAACGGAACCGCACGTCGTTAAACGTGCGATATACCCCTTCATTTGGTTTTTCCGACAGAGCACTTAATTGTATTTGAATATTCTCAATGTAATTTCGTTTTTTCGGTACAGAGGAAGCAAATGTAATATTATGCAGGCAATTCCGCAATTATTACGAATGAAAAAGAAAAACGGAATTACTCTCCATACAACCCAATAATAGTTCGTACTCTAACTCTGAATAACTGAAATATCTTGCTTGAATCGAGATTCGCATGCGAACGCCGCGTTTGCGATGGCTAGCAAAATGCGTTTATGTATGAGATACTCACGTTCATTTCGAATCTATAAGACATATTTGCGCAGACAACCAATGAAAATCGATACGGTGACAACGAATTTCTGCCGTTATCTGTTTATTTCTGCCGTTTGCATCAAACATAAATTCATTCATTTTATGAGGGTTTTCGGAAGGTAATTTCATTACTTCTCTGTACTGGACTTAACTGTATTACGTTGTACGAAAAATAATTTCGTTTCTTCCCATCAGATGGCTTGAATACATATGGTTGTTCAGAACATTAGTTTGCATCTCCCGAACAGAGGACGTAAATGTATTCATTCGCAATGGGAATCAAAAGTCATGTAGATATTAGTTACTCACGTTGATTTCGCAGTCACTGGATAGTATATGCGCGTGTACAGCAGAGAAACTGTAGAAGTCGTAACATGTCATTGAATATCTGTCCAAATCTGTTGATTAAGTGGGTTGGAGCAAATATGCACTCATTCATTGCATTATGATTTCCGGAAAGATATTAGTTCGGTCCAGAATCCTGACCTAACAGCATTAAACTGGTTGGAAAGTAATCTCGGTAAAACCGATGGTGAACCTGATTGTATTAGGTTACACGGAATGTAATTTCGTTTCTTCTGAGCATAGGAAGTAAATGTATTATTACGCGGACAACATCACAATAAAGCCACATGAAGAGGAGTGAGGAATTAACTTCGGCACAACCAAAGAATAACACGTATTCTGATCCTGAAACGCTGATATATCTAGATATAATCATGCTTCGAAAGTGAATCGCACGTTCTCCATGGGAATTGTATGGCACGAAAGTATGCGATACACACGCCGATATCGCATCATTAGAACTAATTTGCGGGCATATGGAAATGAAGCTCTAAACAACGTTACCTTGACCGCGAATTTTTGTTCAAATCAGATTACATCAGTCGTCAGGATCATATATACATTCATTCATTTTATTAGGTTTTTCGGTATGTGATTTCGAGTTTTCCGAACAGACGGCGCAAATGTATTCCACCTCAACGAACTTCACAGTTCAGACAGGTGAAAATAATGCGAAATTACTTTCCGAGTAACACAGTAATAATGCATATTCTGACGCTGAAACGCTGAAAATGATTTATTTGAATCGTGCTTCGGATGTGAATCGCGCGTCTGCGATTGGAAAAATGAGTAATGTAAATATGCGATACCTTCGTTGATTCCGCATCATTGGAAGTCATTTTCCTGCATATGGCAGAGAAATTAATAATATCGGTACATCGAAAGCGAATTTCTTTCCAAATCCGGAGACTTCAGTCGTTTATCAAATCTGCGGTCGTTCACTCTACCAGATTGTTCCGATTGAAATTTCGATTTTTCGCGATAGTGGATGTAAAAGTATTTTGTTGTCAGGAATTTGATTTAGTTTCTTCCTGGCAGAAGACCATAGTGCGCAAGGTTGATCGTAATGTAATTTCGTTTTTTCCGAACAGTAGATGTAAATTTACTCCTTCACTGCCAACTTCACAGTTAAGCGGCTCGAAAAAAGAAAAAACGAAAATGCATTCTGACCATTCCAATCGTAACACGTATTCTGACCCTGAAAACCTGATACTTCTCTCTTGAATCGTGCTTCGTAAGTGAATCTCTCATTTGCTATTCGAATCAAATGTCACGTAAATATGNCTGACCCTGAAAACCTGATACTTCTCTCTTGAATCGTGCTTCGTAAGTGAATCTCTCATTTGCTATTCGAATCAAATGTCACGTAAATATGCGGCAGTTACACTGATTTAAGATGATTGAACCGCATTTGCGCACAGAGTGCGTAGAAGCAATAGAAATGGTTGCCACGACATCGAACTTCTGCCCAAATTCGTATATTTCAGTTGTTTGCATACAATATACTCTCATTCAATGCATTAGGTACTTTGGGCGGTAATTTCGGTTTTTCTCGATAGAGATTCTAATTGTATTAATCTGTCCCGCAGGTAATTTCGTGTTTTCCGAACGGAGGACATAATTTTATTAGCATGTGCTGAAAGTAATTTTGATTCCTCCGAACAGCGGACGTAAATGCATTCTTCGGCAGCCAATCTAACAATAAAGCCTTATGAAGAAAAACAAAGAAATTATTTTCCGAGCATACCAATGATAACACCTATTCTACCGCTTAAACTCTAAGATTTCTCACTTGATTCGTTCTAAGCAAGTGAAGTGCGTTCGCAACGGGAGTCGAAAGTCACGTAACTATGCGATACCCACGTTGATTACGCACCACTGGAATGTGCCTGCGCTCATATAGCGAAGAAACTACAAGAATCTTTACATTAATAGCAAATTTCTCTCCAAATCCGCTTCAAACAAGTAATAACAACAGGTGCGCTGACGCTGATACGCTGAATTTTATAATTTGCATGGTATCGCAATCGATCGCGCGTTTGCCATGAGAATCAAATGACTGGTGGAAATGCTATACCCGCATTTATTTCGCATCATTGGGATGTATATGCTAGCAAGGAGCGGTGGAACATTAAGAATCGTTACTTTGCCTGCGAATTCCTCTCCCAATACGTTTATTCCTGACGCATGCAACAAATAAACCCTGAATCCTTGTAGTATGTTTTTCCGAAAGTAATTTCGTTTTTTGCCGATGGAGGACCGAATTGTATTTGTTTGATCGGAATATAGCATCGTTTTTTCCGATCAGTGGAAGTGAATGAATTTTCACACAGCCAACTTCACAATTAAACCGCAGGAAAAAGGACGAATACTAGGACGTTTACTACAATAATGTATTTGTCCGCATACGGCAAAGAAACTGTAAAAATCGTTCCTTGACATCGAGTTTTCATCCAAAGCCTTTTGTGTCATTCGTTTGCATCACGAACACCCTCATTCATTGTATTGTTCTTCGGAAAGTAGTTCGTTTCTCCTCGCTATAGGACCTAATTGAATTAGCTTGATTGGACCGCGATTTCGCTCCTTCCGTAGAGAGGACATTGATGTATCCCGTCGCAGCCAACTTCACAATTAAGCCGCACCAGGAGAAAAGAAACGAAATTGCTGCGAGCATGCGAATAATCGTGCGCATTCTGATGCGAAAACGCTGAAATACCTCATTTGAATCACGCTTCGCACGTGAATAGCGTGCATGCGATGGAAATCAATGGTCATGGGAATATAAGATGCCCACGTCGATTTCGCATCATTGGAAAATATATCGGAGCATACAGCGAAGAAGCTATAAGAATCGTTACATTGAAATCGAATTTCTGTCCAAACCCGTCGATTTCAGTGGTATGTATCAAATATGCACTCATTCAGGGTTAACGCTTTTCCGAAAGAAATTTCAATTCTCCCTGACGAATCACATTACTATTTTCGGATGCCCGGGTCGTAACTTCATTTTTACCCGACGAGCAATAGTTTGTCACTCAAGCAATTTCGTTTTTTCTAGACACATGGAATAAGTGTATACTCCATGCGAAGAAACTTGACAATTAAGCCACATGAAACAAGAACGAAACTGCATTCAGACGCAGAATTTATACAATTTCTCGATTTGATCGCGCTTGGCATGTGAATCGTGTAAGTATGTGGTACTCCTATTGCGCGTTTGCCATGGGAATCAAGTGTCTGATAGAAATACAATACTCGCGATCATTCCGCACTTTTGGGGCGTATCTGCACGCACAGCTCAGTGAAACGATGCGAGTCAATACATTGACGGGAACTTCTGTCTACATTCGTATTCTTCATTCGTTTTACAAAATATACAGCTATTTATTGCACTAGGTTATTCGGGAAGTAATTTCGTATCTCTCGATGGAGGACCAATTGTATTATGCTCTTGCGTGTGAAATTTCGATTCTTCGCGGAGGAGGTCATAATTACGTTTGGTTGTTCTGAAACAGATTTCGTTCTTTCACAATTAAGCAGCATGGAAAGAAAAAGAGTCTGTATCCCGATCAGTCAATAGTCAGACGTACTTTGACCCTGAAACGCTGAAATTCCTTGGATTAATAATGTATCGCAAGTTAATCGCGAGTTTGTAATGGGAACAAAATGTTACGTAAATGTGCGATACACACTTTGATTTCGTATCATAAGAATGTTTTTGCGCACATTAAACAGAAAAAATAGTTGCTTTTGCTTAAAATCATTTGATTTCTGGCCTGCTTTTGTCCACGCGGTATATATTCCGCGTCCTAGTATTAAACATTACTGCCGGCTGTCACTCAGGCCATCGCCGTGCACGTGATCACTTTGGAGGAGCGAGGCGTTAAATAGCGGCGTTTTTATCTCGTATCATTCACTTAAGGGTTCACAGCGACGCGAAACACGATTACGGCGGTTCGAAAAACACCATTACACACACACGCACGCACTTCATGCAACCACTCCTCCCGGAACACAAAACATTCACCACTGAAACTGAGATCCGCGAAATATCAAGAGATACGTCCGCACTGCTCTGAGTCGTACGAGGGATTGCACCGACACCTATCCAAATCCTATCCCGGCCCTTACTACGCAGCTCAATCCACCCGTCCACTTAATTTATTTATATCTGGCACGCAATAATTCTGGTAAATTATATCCTATTTTTGTTTCATCTCTTCATGTCCGAATCATGTATGCCCGACTGCGGTTTGTAAACCAAACCCGAGTGTGCAGCCAAAACTTACCCGCATCACCACCCGACTGAATGGGCATTTATTGATCCCCACTTTCCGAACATCTATCCCACTGGAGTGAGAATCTAAAAGAAATTCCAGGGAAATAAATTAATGTACAAGGTAGCTACGCACCCATTATTTTAATGTTTGAGTGGAAGAGTAGAGAGTTAAACTGTTCTAGAACATTACCACTTCACGTGAGAGACAATCCGCTTAGTAAATAACTTCACCTATCCCGTTATTCCGAGAGTCAAACCATGGTTCCGCGAGTAATTCCATTGATGAATGATGACAATAGACACGTTAATGAATGGTAGGAATATTAAAGTGGAGAGTCAGTCCATCCACTGGAAAACATTACCAATTGGTATAAAGTCATACCTCTTGCTGAATACCTTACCTTACATGAACATAATGCTGTTTTTCCAGAGTATAACATCGCGTTCGGAGAAGCAACATAGTATACCTTTTAGCGACGAGCACCATAATTTTGTGCATAAATTAGAATATCGGTTGTGTAACCGTTCGAAAACGTCACCACCTTCTTTGAGAATCGAACGGCTACGTTGTTAAGTTCACCGATCGCATAATTTCGAGAGTCAAACCAGGTATTTCGGGAATAAATCCGCTGTACAGTATGGCATTACGTAACCTATTTCGCGTTGTAAATGTTAAATTGCAGAGTCCAACCGTTGTAGAACCTTAAGAACTGGTATACAGTGAAACCCTTTACCGGAAGCCCTACCTTCCGTGAACTAAACACGCAGTAACGAGAAAATATCATTATGTTCAGATCAGCAAAATAGTATACATTTTAGTGACGGCACCTTAATTTTATGTAAGAAATACAGAGGACACCGGGCAAACATTTCGAGAGCGCATACAGCTTCTTTTGGGACGGGACGGCTCCGTCAGCAGCTACACCTATCCTGTGATTCCGAAAGTAGATCAAGGTGTGCCGGGAGTAAATCGGCGAAACAGTTTTGGCCCTAGACACCTTAATTCATTGTTTGAATATTAAAGTATATAGTCAAACAGTTTGAGAACGATACCAATTCTTACGAAGACATTATTTTTAAAGAAGGCCTTAACTTCCGAGAAGCTATCCCGCTGTATCGACAGTACAACTTCGTGTTTTGAGAAGCAAATTATTGTACACTTTAGTGTCCGGTACCGTAATTTCATGTGTGAATTAGAAGGTCGAGTGCGAAAGCGTACGAATACGTTATTATCTTTTTTGAATGTTGCACATCTTAGTCAATAACTCCATATATCCTGTTATTCCGAGGGTCTAACCAGGTATTCCGGAAGTCAATACGAACTACAGTATTGGCAATGGTCATCTTAATCACGTTTTGAATACTGACTATACCGTCAAACCGATCGAGATCATTACCACCTTCTTTGGGAGTCGAACGTCTCAGTCAATACCTTCCCCTATCCTGTGATTCCGAAAGTCAGACAGGCATTCCGGGAGTAAATCCGCTGTACATTATTGGCAATAGACACCTTAAACGTCGGTTTCAATACAAAAGTCGAGCGTCAAACCGTTATAGATCGATACTTATTCGCATAGAGTCGAACTGTTACCGAATGCCTTACCTTCCGGAAATCAAACCCGCAGTAGCGAGTGTCTTGCTTAATGCTCTGGGAAACACATTTGTAGGGAATGTTGCATATGGGAACCTTGTTTTCGTGTATGAATAGCAAAATTGAGAGCCGAAGCTTTCGGGAATGTTACCACTTTCTTTGAGAGCCAAACGGCTACGTCAATAGCCACAGCTGCCCTGTGATTCCTGGAGACAAGCAAGCTATTGCAGTTGTAACTCCACTGAACAGTTTCGGCAATGGACACATTAATTCATGGTTTGAGTAGTGAAGTATAGCGTCAAACCGTAAGAGAGCGATACCATTTGGTATAAACCCACAAGTTTTACTTTAGACCTCACACACCAAAGCCTATCTCGGTGTATCGAGAGTGTGACGTTGTGTTGAAAGGAAAAAGCTTCCATACATGTTATTGACGGGCACATCAATTTCGTATATGAAAAGGAACATCGAGCGTCATGTCGTTTCATAACGCTACAATCTCTATTGAGTGTTGCACAGCTAAGCCAATACATTCATCTATAACGGGATTCCGTGAGTCAAGTCCAGTATTCCGGGAACAAATACGCTGTACAGTATTGGCAATAGACGCCTTAATTCTTGTTATGAATATTGAAGGTCAGACTGGATCATTTGTAGAACTTTGCCTATTGGGGTAAACTCAAAATTTTTCCGTATGGTCTTCCTACCAAAGACCTAACCTGCTGTATCCAGAGTATAACTTCGTGTTCAGGGAAGAGCAATAGTATACACTGTAGGGTCGAGCACATTAATTTTATGTATGAAATTGAAGATCGATGGTCAAACAGATCCAGAACGTTACCAGCAGTTCTGAGAGTCTCACAGAAAAAACTAATAACTTCACCTATCCTGTGATTTCGAGAGTCGAACCCAGGACTCCAGAAGTATGTGCCCTGTACATTATTGGCAATAGACACCTTAAGTCACAGTTTGAATACTAAAATATAGCGTCAAACCGTTTGTGAAACGTATAAATTTCTATAAAGTCAAACGTATTAGCGAAGGCCTCACCTTCCGCGATCCTCAGCAGCTTCATTGAGAGGATAAGTTCGAGTTCACAGACAAAAATTGGTATTCATTTTAGGGACAAGCACCTTAAATTCATGTATGAATTAGAAAATCGAGGGGCCAACGGTTCGAGAACGTTACCACCTTCTGTAAGAGTCGACCGGCTAAGTCAATAGGTTCACACATCATGCGATTTCGAGAGTCAAATAGATACCCCGGGAGTTAATCCGCTGTACAGTACTGACAACAGACACCTCAATTCAGGGTTTGAACACTAAAGTAGAGCGTCAAACCGTTTGAGAGAGTTACCAGTTGGTAGAACGTCAAACGTTTTACCGAAGTCGTTAACGTCCGTGAACATCACCCGCTAAATCGAAAGGGCAACATCGTGTTCAGAGAAAGATGTTATAATTCATTTCAGTGACGGGCACCGTAACTTCATGTATGAGTCCGAAGATCGTTGGTCTAACCGCCCGAGAACGTTGCCACCTTCTGTGAGAGATGAGCGGCTAAGTCAAAAGGGTCACCCATACTGTGATACTGAGTGTCAAACCTGGTATTCCGGGAGCAAACCCGCTGAGCAGTATTGGCAATGGACATTGTAATTCACGGTTAGAATACGAAAATATATCGTCAAACCGTTTGAGAACGTTACCAAATCCTATAAAATGAAACATTTTACCGAATACCTTACTTTCCGAGAGCCTAACTCGCCGTAGCGAGCGTCTTGCTTAATGTTCACGGAAACAAATTAGTAGACATGTTAGCAGACAGGCACTTCATACTCATGATTAAATAGCAAATTCGAGTGTCACACCGCTAGAAAACGATAACAACTTCTATGACATTAGAATGGCTAGGTCAATAAGTTCAGCTATCGTGTTATTCCGATAGTCAAATCGGGTATTCCGTGGGGCAATCCGCTGTACAGTATTGGCAATACTCACATTAATTCACGGTATGAATATTGAAGTAGTAGGTCAGTCCGTTTAAAGAACATTACCAATTGGTATACAGTCATTCCTTTTACTGAATGCACTGCCTTCCTAGAACCTTTTCCGCTGTACGGAGTGTCATGCTTAGCCCTCACGGAAACAAATGAGTAGACATTATATCAGAAACAAACCTTACTTTCATATATGGATTTGAAGATCGTGTGTCATACCGTTCGATATCGTTACCACGTTCCTTTAGAGTCGAACGGCTGAGTGAATAGTTTCACCTGTCCTGTGGTTCCGACAGTCGCACTAGGAATATCAGGAGTCAATCTGCTCTACACTGTTGGCAATAGACACATTAATTCATGGTTTCAATACTAAAGTAGAGTGTGAAACCGGTTCAGAAAGTTTCCAGATGGTATTATGTCAGACTTTTTACCGAGGATCTCATCCTCCGAGAACCAAATCCGCTGTATCGACTGCACATCATCGTGGTTAGAGATAAAAATTGGTATATATTATAGTAACGGGCACCGTAATTCCATGTATCAATTAGAAGATATTGTGTCAAACCGTTCGAGAACGATACCACATTCTTTGAGACTCTAACGGCTTAGTCAATAGCTTCATCTATACTTGTGATTCCGTGAGTCGAGCCAGGCCAGGAGTAAATCCACTGAACGGTATTGGCAATAGACACATAAATTCTCGGCATGGATTTTAATAAGGAAGGTTAAACCGTTGGAGAACATTTTCAAATGTTATAAAGTCAAACATTCTACCGGATACTTTGCATTCCAAAATCCTATCCCGCAGTAGCGAGAGTCACGCTTAGTGCACGCGGAAACTAATTTGTAGAAATTTATGCAGGAGCACACCTTATTTTAGTGTATGAATAGAATAATCGAGAATCTAACCAATCGAGAACTGTCCCACCTTCTTTGGAGTAGAACGGCTAAGTCAATAGCTTCACCTATTCTGCGATTCCGCGGTCTGTTCCAGATATTCCAGGAGTCAACACCCAGTGCAGTATTACCATTGAACACGGTAATTCTCGGTATGAATATTAATGTACAGTGTCACACCGTTGTAGAACGCTACCTATTGCAATACAGTCAAACTTTTTATCAAAGGCCTTACGTCCCGGGAAGCTAGCCTGCTATGCCGGGAGTAATACTCCGTCCTTAGGGGCGCAAATTATATTACATTTTAGTGACGGGCATATTAATGTCATGTATGAAGCAGAAGGTTGAGTGTCAGACCTTTCGACAATGATACCACCTCCTGTGATTTTAGAGCTAAGCCAGGTATTCCAGGATTGAATCTGCTGAACAGCATGAGTAACTGCCACCTTACTTCACGGTATAAATATTAAAGTAGAGCGTCACAGCTTTTGAGAGCGTTACCAGTTGGTATAAAATAAAACCTATTTCCGAAGTCCTTGCCATCCGCGAATCTCATCGGCTTCATCAAGCGTATAACTTTGTGTTTAGAGAAAGAAGATAACATTCATTTCAGTGCCAGCACCTTAACTTCATGTGCGAATTAGAAGATCGGGTGTCAGTCCTCTCGAGAACGTTGTCACTTTCTCTGAGAGATGAACGGCAAAGTCATTCCATTCACCTATAATTGAGATTCCGAGATTCAACCTGGTATTCCAGGAGTAAGTGCGCTGAACATTATTAGCAATAGACACCGCAATGACACGGCAATAGACACCTTAATTGGTATAAAGCCCTTCTTTTTCCGAATACCTTACCTTCTGTGAACTTATCGTGCTGTATCGAGTGCATATCTTCGTGTTCAGAGACACATATTAGGATACACTTTAACCACGGGCACCTTATTTTAATATATGTATAGGAAAACAATGAGTGCAATCTTTCGAGAACGTTACTACCTTGTTTAAGATTTGAACGGCAGAGCTAATAGGTTCACCTATTCTATGATTCCATTTGGGGTGTTCCGGGCGTAAAATCGCAGAAGACTTTTGACAATTGACACCTTAATTCACGATATGAATATTAATGTAGAGAGTCAGACGGTCGAAGAACATTACCAATTGCTACAAAGTCATTCCTCCTACCAAATACCTTATTTTCCGAGAACCTAACCCGCTGTAGACAGTGCCCAGCTTATTATTCACAGAAACAAGTTAGTAGACATTATAGCGTACGGACGCCATATGTTTGTGTTTAAATATCACAAATATCAGTAAAACCGTCCTAGAACGTTACCGGCTTCTTTGAGATTCGTACGGGTGAGTCATCAGCTTCACCTATCTTGTGATTCCGAGAGTCAAACCAGGTATTCCGATAGTAAATTCAGTCTACTTCACGGTATAAGTTTTAGAGTACAGAGTGAAACCCTTGTAGATCGTTACCTTTTACTATAGAGTCAAACTTTTTCCGACGTCCTTACATTACTAGAACGTATCTCGCTGTATCGGGAGTAATACTTCGTGTTCAGAGACGCAAATTAGTATACATTTCAGTGAAGGGCACATTATTTTCACGTATGAAGTAGATGATCGAAAGTCAAACAGTTCGAGAGCGTTTCCAACCACTTTGATATTCCAGCGTCTATGTTAATACCTTCACCTATCCTGTAACTCCAAGGGGGCCGCCAGGTAATCAGCCGGTCAATTGGCTGGACAGGATTGGCAGTGGACACCTCTTTTTTTAGCAGACAGACGCCACATTTTCATGTATGATTATGAAAATCGTCAGTCAAACCGTTAGAGAAAGGTCCCCGCAGGAGCTGCGGTGGGCCTTCTGGTCCATTTGCAGTACGGGTATGACGAACCCACGGTGCCCGAGTCGGCCGAACCTAGGCCGAGGTGAGCAAGCACCTCATTCAGGAAGTAAGGTGCCCTTACGAGCGGTATGACCGGTACTGCCCTGGTACATCGGGAACCGGTTCGAGCCCTGGGGCGGGCGGGCCTTGGTCCGTCCTCCCCGCCGGTTGCTTGGGTTGGCCTCGAGGGGGCAGTGGTAAGCCCATATCGCGGGTTAGGGGACCCCGTCTTCGGGCGGGTTAAATCCTCCACGGGTGAGCTGCGTGAGATCAGCTCGGGCACTGGCCTGCAGAGTCAGTAGGAATTTAGAACGGACCAGGCCCTCCCAAGGTTGGCGCGTAGGGCTTGCAGTCTACGAGCTAATTGGTAGGTGTGTGGTAAGGTGCGCCACACACTGCGATGATTGGGCGTATCCCAATCTCGCGCCCATGGGGGCCGTGTGGATCAAAACCTTGTGGCATGTACCGCACGTTAAATCATCGACACTCGTTAGAGAAAGGTACCACCTTCTTTTGGACCCGAAACGGCTATGTCAAAAGATTCACCTATCCTGTGATTCCAAGAGTGAAACCAAGAATACAGGAAGTAAGTCCCGAGTACAATATTAACAATAGTCACCTTAATTCACCGTCTCAATATTAAAGTACTGAGGCGAACCATTGCTGAGTGCTGCCAACTTGTATAGGGTCAAACTTTTTACCAAAAGCCTTCCCTTCCGAGAACATAACCCGCTGTATGGAGAGCCGAACTTCGTGTTCAGAAAAGCAAATTGGTATACGCTTTAGAGACAGGCACCTGTATTTCATGTGTGAATAAGAAGATCGATCGTCAAACCGCACGCGAGCGATGCCTCCTTCTATGAGCGAGGAACGGCTGAGGGAATAGCCTCTCCTATCCTGAGATTCCGAGAAACAAACCACTTATTCGTGGAGTAAATCCGCTGAACTGTATTGGCAATAGATACATTAATTCACGATATAAATATTTAGGAACTGAGTAAAACCGCCGGAGAATATTATCAATTGAAATAAAGTAATTATATTTACCCAATACATTACCTTCCGAGAACCTAACCCGCTGCAGCACATGACTTGCTTAGTGTTCAAGGAGGCAAATTAGTAGACACTTTCGCAGTGGGACACATAAATCACATGTATCAATAGGAAGTTGGGGGGTCAAATCGTCGGAGAACGTTACCACCTCTTTTGACAGCCGCATGGTTAAGGCAATACCTTCACCTTTCCTGTGATTCCGATAGTCAAATCAGGTATTCCCGAAGAAATTCCGCTGAACAGTATGGGCAATAGTCACCTTAGTTCATGGCTTGAGTATTAAAGCAGGCCGTGAAGCCGTTGTAGAACATTACCTATAGGTGTAGAGTCATACTTATTAGAAAATGCCTTTCCCGCCGAAAAACTAACTCGCAGCATCGAGAGTATAACTTCGTGATCAGATAGAAGGTAGTATTTATTTCAGTGACGGGCATCTTTATTTCATTAATGCATTAGAAGATCGGCTGTCAAATCGTTCGAGAACGTTGCCACTTCCTTTGAGATTCAAACGGCTAAAGCAATAGCTTCGCCAATCCTGCGATTCCGAGAGGCAGACCAGGTATTCCGGGCACAAATACGCTTAACAGTTTTGGCAATATATACCTGAGTTCACGGTTTGAATAGTAAAATAGAGCATCAAACCGTTTGAGTGCGATACTTTTGGTATAAAGTAAAACGTTTTACTGAAGACCTTACCTACCGCGAACGTCTCTCGCTACGCCGAGTGTGCATGCTCGTGCTTAAGGAAAGTAATTAGTATACATAATAGTAAGGGGCAAATTAACTTCATGTATCAATTAGAAGATCTTGTGTGAAAACCGTACGAGGACGTTACCACCTTCTTCAGCACTCGTACGGCTTAGTCAATAGCTTCACCTATCCTGTGATGGCGAGAATCGGACCACGTATTCTAGGCGTAAATTCGCTGAACAATATTGGCAATAGATACCGTAATTCACGGGATGAATGTAAGGTTAAGAGTCAAATCATCGGAGAACATTACCAATATGTAAAGTCATTCCTTTTAACCCGAAACTCGCATTCAGAAAACGCACTCCACCGCAGATATTGTCTTGCTTCGAGTGCAAAGGATCGAATTAGTAGACATTGTAACAGACGGGCACCTTATTTTCATGTATGAATAGAATAATCGGGAGTAAATCCGTTCGAAAACGTGTCCACCATTTCTTAGAGTCGCATAGCTAACTCAATATCTCCACTTATCCTGTGATTCCAAGAGATAAAGAAGATAATCCGGGAGAATATCCGCTCTACAGTATAGCATTACATACCATATTTGGCTGTATAAATATTACAGTACAGCATCAAACCGTTATAGATCGTTACCTATTCCTATAGAATTAACTTCTTACAGAAGGCCATACCTTCCGAGAATCTAACCTGCATTATCGAGGGTATAACTTTCTTCTCAGCAGAGCAAATGAGTACACATTGTAGGGACGGGCACATTAATATCATCTATGAAGTATACAGATCGAGATTTAAACGGAGCGAAAGCGATTCCACCTTCCTTGGGGATCAATCGGCTAAGTCGATAGCGACACCTACTCTGTGATTCCAAAAGTCAAGCTCGGTATGCCGGGTGTAAATCCGCTGTACATGATTGGCAAGAAACGCCTTATGTCATGGTTTATGTATTAAAGTAGAGCACCACTCTATTTGAGAACGTTACTAATTGGTATAAAGTCAAACGTTTTACTGAAGACCTTATACCCCGAACGATTAATCCGCTGTATCGAGAGTATAACATCGTGTTCAGAGGAACATATTACTGTACATTATAGTGACGGGCACCTTAATTTACTGCATCAATTAAAAGATGGACGGTCAAGCTGTTGGAGAACGTTGCCACCATCTTTCTGATTCGAATGGCTAAGTGACTAACTTCACCTATCTTGGGGTTCCTAGAGTCACGCTACGTATATCAGAAGTCAATCCACTGTACAATATTGGCAAAGAGCACATTAATATGTGGTATGAATAGTTATCTAGAGAGTCAAACCGTCGGAGAACATGACCACTTCTTATAAAGTCACTCTCTTTACCGAATAATTTACCGTCCGAGAAAATAACACGCTGTAGCGTTTGTCTTGCATAATGTTCGCGGTATCAAATTAGTAGACGTAATAGCAGACCGAGACCACATTTTCAAGAATAAGTAACAAAATCGAGAGTCAAACCATTCGGGAACATACCACCTTGATTGACAATCGAACGGCTGAGTCAATAGCTTCACCCATCATGTGATTCCCAGAGTCAAATAACGTATACCGTGAATAAATTCGCTGAACAGTATTTTCATCAAACACAATAATTCTCTGCATGATTATTAAAGTAGAGAGTCAAACCGTCGGCGAACATTAACAATTGGAATTAAGTCATTCTTTTTACAGAATACCTTCACTTCCGAAAACCTAACTAGCTGTAGCGAGTGTCTTCTTTATTGTTAATGGACACTAACTAGTATATATGCTTGCAGACAGATACCACATTTTCATGAATAAATATCAAAATCGAGAGACAAGCCGTTCGAGATCGTTACCAACCTCTTTGATAGTTGAGCGGCTAAATCATCAGCTTCACCTATCCTGTGATTCCGAGAGTCAGACCAGGTACTGCGAGAGTAAGTCCGCTGTTCAATATCGGCATTACCAACCCTACTTCCCGCGATAAATGTTAAAACACAGAGTCACACAGTTGAACAACGTTACCTATTGGTACAAAATTCTAACATTTCACCGAGGGCCGTACCTTCCGAGAAGCTAAGCCGCTATGTTGAGAGCATTGCATCGTGTTCAACGAAGAAAATAGGTGTACATTTTCGATACAGACACCTTACCTTCATGTATGAGTTAGAAGATCGAGTGTCAAACCGTTCGAGAACGATACCACCTTATTGAGAGTCGAACGGCTATATCAATAGCTTGACCCATCCTGATATTCCGATAGTCAAACCAGGTAATACGAGCGTCAATCGGCTGTACACTATTGGTAATGGACACCTTAGTTCACGGTTTGTATATTGAAGTACAGAGCATAAGCCTTGTAGAACATCACGTATTGGTATAATATCAAATGTTTTACCGAAGACGTTACCATCCGAGATCCTAACCCGCTCTATAGGGAGTATATCTTCGTTATCGGAGATACAAATTAGTATCCATTTTAGTGACGGGCACCTTAACATCTTTACACAAATTGATTATGTTGGCCGATGGTTTGAGGGCCTGCTTTCATATTCGAAACGTGTATTAACTTAACTTAACATGTATTGACTTACTCTCGCCTTTGCCGGGTTGACTCTCGGAATCACGGGATAGGTGAAATTATTGACCTATCCATTCGACTCTCAAAACGGGTGGTAACGTTGTCGAACGGTTTAACAATCAATATTCTAATTTATACATGAATGCAAGGTTCTGCCACTAAAACGTATACTGATGAGTTTCCCTAAATACGCAGTTATACTCTCGATATCACAGTTTAGCTTCTCCGACGGTAAGGCTTTCTGTAGAACTATTGACTATATAGGAACTGGAAGCGATCTCGAACGGTTTGATGCTCTACTATAATATTCAAACAGTGAATTAAGACGTCTATTGCCAATGCTAGGCAGCCGATTTGCTCCAGGAATACCTGGTCTTACTCTCGGAATTACAGTATGGGTGTAGCTCCTGACTTAGCCGGTCGTCTCTCACAGAAGGTGGTAACGGTCTCGTACTATTTAACACACGATCTTGGATTTCATACATGAAATTAAGGAGCTCAAGAACAAAATGTACACTAATTCGCCCCCTGATCGCGATGTTATACTACCGATGAAGCGGATGAGGTTCGCGGAGGGTTATGCCTTCGATAAATCGATGGACCTCATAGCAAATGGTAACCGCCTCAAGAGTTTGACGCTCTAATTTAATATTCAAACCGTGAATTATAGTGGCCATTGCCCACACTGTTCAGCGGATTTACTCCCGGCATATCTGATTTGCTTCTGCGAATCGCAGGATAGGTGACGCTGTTGGCTTAGCTGTTCGTCTTCAACAGAAGGTGGTAACGTTTTTGAAAAGGTTGACTACCAATCTTCTAATCCATGCATGAAATTAACATGCTAGTCACTAAAATATACACTAGTTCGTTCCATCGAACCCGGTTTTATACTCTCGAAACGGCGAGTAAGATTCTCCGAAGGTAAGGCCATTGGTAAAGTGTTTGACTTTATATTAATTGGCATCGCTCTAAACCGGTTTGACGCCGTACATTAATATTTAATCTGTGACTTAAGGTGTCTACTGCCAATACTGTTCAGCGTATTTACACCAGGAATACCTGGTTTGGCTCTAGTGATCACAGGAATGGTGAAGCTACTGACTTCGCCGTTCGATTCTCCAAGAAATAGGTAGGGTTCCCGAACGGTTTGACACTCAATCTTCTACTTCACACATGAAATTAAGGTGCCCGAGCCTGAAGCGAGCACGAACCTTTTCCTCTGAGCACCCTATCATACACTCGATACAGCGCGATAGGCTTTCGGAAGCTATGGTCGCCAGTAAAACGTTTGACTTAATACCAATTGGATGCGTTCTCAAACGGTTTGATGCTATACTTTAATATTCAAACCCTGAATTATGACGGTTTCTGCCAATACTGTTCCGCGGATTTACTCCGGCAATACGTGTTTTGGTTCTCGGAATCGCAAGATAGGTATTGCTGTTGACTTAGATGCGCCAATCTCAAAGCAGGAGATAACGTTACCGGCTGGATTGACACTTGATATACTATTTCATATATAAAATTAAGGTGTCCGTCACTAAAATGTCTACTAGTTTGTTTGTCTGAACACGAAGTTATACTTTCTATACAGCGAGTTAGCTTATCGGAGGGTAAGGAGTTCAGTAAAACTTGTGACATTATACAAATAGGTAACTTTCTCGAACGGTTTAACTCCCTATCTTAATATTCATGCCGCTAATTATGGTGCCCACTTCCGACACTTTTTAGTGGATTATTCCCGGCATACCTGGTTCGACTACTGGAATCACAGGATACGTGAAGCTGATGACTTAGGTGTTCGGCTAAAAAAGAAGTAGCTATCGTTCTCGAGCAGTTTGACCCATGATAATGCAGTTCATATATGAAGTTAAGGCCCCCGTCACTAAGACGCATGCTGTAGTGCTTCTCTGAGCACGAAGTTATGCTCTTTATGCAGCGGGACAGCTTCCGGGAAGGTTGGCTATTCAGTATGAAGTATGACTTCACGTGAGTTGGTAATGTTGGCTGCAATTCTGTTCAGCGGATTCTCACCCGTTGTACTTGGTTTGACGCTGGGAATCGCCGGATAGGTGAAGCTATTGAATTAGACGTACGATCCTACAAGAATGTGCTAGCATTCTCGAACGCTTTGAATTTCCGTGCTGATATTAACTCACAAACATGTGGCGTCCGTTCGGTAAAATGTTGACTAATTTGTTTCCCCGAACATTAAGCAGGACACTCGCCACAGCGTTCTAGGTTCGAGGAATGGAAGGCATTCGGTGAAAGTAATGACTTTATAGGAATTGGTATTGTTTTCCAACGATGTGATTCCCTACATTAATATTCGTACCGAGAATTAAGATGTCAATTGCCAATACTCTTCAGCGGATTTACTCACGGAATACCTGGTTTCACTTTCGGAATCGCAGGATGGGTGAGGCTATTGACTTAGCCGTTCAATTCTAGAAGTTGTAGGGAACGTTCTCGGACAGCTTTACCTACGATATTCTAATTCGTACATGACATTAAGGTGACCGTCCCTAAAATGTATACCACTTTGCTTCTCTGATCACGAAATTATATTCTCGATAGAGCGGGTTTGGTTTTGGAGGGTAAGGCCATAGGTTAGAATTTGACTCTATGCCAATGGGTATCGTTCTCAAATAGTTTGGCGGTCTATATTAATATACACACCGTGACATAAGGTGTCTAGTGACATTAAAGTTCAGCGGATTTATAACCGGAATACCAGGACTGACTTTCGGCGGATTTATAACCGGAATACCAGGACTGACTTTCGGAATCACAGGATAGGTATAGCTACTGCCTTATCCATTAGACTCTTAATGAAGGCGGTAGCGTTCTCGAACGGTTTGGCCCTCGACCTAGTAATTCATGGATGAAACTGAGGTGGCCGCCACTAAAATGTGTACTATTGTGTTTCTCTGAACGCGAAGTTACACTCTCCATACAGCGGGGTTGGTTTCCGGAAGGCTATGCTTTCCGTAGAAAGTTTACTCTATACGAATTGGTACTGTTCCCCGATGTTTGGATTATCTACTATTATATTCATACCGCGAACTATGGTCCCTATTGCCTATGCTGTTCAGCGGGTTAAATCCCGGAATGACTGGTTTGAACATCGGGATCTCAGGATAGGTGAAGCTATTGTCATAAATGTGCGATTCTCAAAGATAATGGTGACGATATCGAACTCTATGACTCTCGACCTTCTAATTCGTACATGAAATTATTGTGTTTGTCACTTAAATGTATACTAATATGCCTCTCTGAACACGAAGCTATAATCTCGATCCAGCGAGTTAGCTTCTCGGATATTAAGGCCTTCGGTAAAATGTCTGACTGTATAGCAGTAGGTAAAGTTCTGCAACTCATGGACTCTGTTCGTCAATATTCATACTGTGAAATTGCGTGATAAATGCCAATACAGCACAGCGGGTTTAGACGCGGATAACCTGGTTTGTCTCTTGGGATCACAGGATAGGTGAAGCTGTTAACATAGTCGTTCGGCTCTCAAGGAAGCTATTGCCATAGCTGTTCGAATCTCAAGGAAGGTGCCCACGTTCTCGAACTGATTAACCCTGGATAATCGTATTCACACATGAGATTAAGGTGCTGTCACTAAAATGTAAACTAATTCGCTTCCCCGAACATGAAGTAATAGCCTCGATAAAGCGGGGTATCTTCTCGGACGGTCAGGCCTTCGGTAAAAGATTTGACGGTATACCAATGGGTAATGTTCTACGACTGATCGACTCTGTTGATTAATATTGATTACGTGAATTAAGGTGTCTACTGCCAATACTGATCAGTGGATTTACTCCAGGAATAGAGTTTTGACTCTTGGAATCATGGAATCGGTGAAGCTATTGCCTTAGGCTTTCGTCTCTCAAAGCGGGTGGTGACGTTCTCGATCGCTTCCACTCGCGACGTTGATGTTTATGCACAAACATGTGGAACTTCATCTGCTGAATTGTCTACTAATTTGTTTCCGTGCACAATAAGCAGGACACTCACTACAGCGGGTTAGATATTTGGAATGTACGGTACTCGGTAGAATTAGTATCTTTATGCACATTGGTAATGATCTCCGACGGGTTGACTCTCCACATTAATATTCATACCATGAATTCAGGTGTCAGTTGCCAATATTCATCAGCGGACTTACTGCCGGATTACCAGGTTTGTCTCTCGGAATCACAGTATAGGTGGAGCAATAGACATAGCCACTCTCAGAGAGTGTGGAATCGACCGCGGACGGTTTGAAAGTCGACATTCTAATTCATACATGAATTTAAGGTGCCGTCACTACATTGCATACTAATGTATTTCTCTAAACACGATGCTATACTCTCGATACGGGGGGTCATGTTCTCGGACGATAAGGCAGTTTGGAAAACGTTTAACTTTAAAGCAATTATAACGTTCTCAGACTGTGTTACGCTCTATTTTAGTATTCAATCCGCGAATTAAGGTATGTATTGCCAATACTGTAGAGCTCATTTACTCCGGGAATGTCTCGTCTGATTTTCTGAATCACAGGATGTGTGAAGCTATTAACATAGCTGTTTGAATCTCAAAGAAGGTGGTAACATTCTCGAACTGGTTTGATCTTCGGAATCACAGAATAGATGAAGCTATTGACGTATCCATTCGGCTCTCATAGAGGATGATATACTTCTCAAACGGTTTGACCGTCGTTCATCAATACAATTAGTATCGATCTCAAACGATTTCACGCACAATTGAAGTATTCAAACCGTGAATTGATGTATCTATTGACAATATTCTCCAGCGGGCTTACTCAAAGAATACCTGTCTTGACTCTCGGAATCGCAGGATACGTGAAACATTTGACTCAGCCGTTGGTCTCTTACAGAAGGAGGCATCGTTATCGAAAGGTTTGACCCTCTATCTTCTAATTCATACATGAGGTTAAGGTCCGCGTCAGTGAAATGAATACTAACTTCTTTTTCAGAGCACGAAGTTATACTCGAAACGGCTGGATAGCTTCTCTGATGGTAAGGCCATCGGTAAAGTGTTGGACTATATTCCAAGTAGCAACGCACTGAAACACTTTGATGCTCTACTTTAATATTAACCGTGAATTAAGGTGCCAATTGCCAATACCCGTCAGTGGACTTATTTTCGGTTTTCCAGGGTTGCCTGTTGGAATCACAGGATAGGTGAAGCTATTGACTTAGGCGTTCGATTCTCAAAGAAGGTGGTAACGTTCTCGAACGGTTTGACTCTCGATTACTCTGTTGATACATGAAAATAAGGCGTGCTTCTGCTTTAATGTCTACTAATTTGTTTCCGTGAACATTAAGCCAGGCACTCGCTAGGGCCAGTTAGGTACTCCAAAGGTTTGACCCTCTACTTTAGTATTCACACCGTGAAATAAGATGTCTATTGAAAAGCGGGTCAGCGGATTTACTACCGGAGTACCTCATATGACTCTTGGAATCTTGGAATAGGTGAAGTTATTGACTCACCCGCCCGTCTCTGAAAGAAAGTGGTAACGTCCCCAAGCGATTTGACATTCGACCATATAATTCATGCATGAAGTTAAGGTGCTCGTCTGTCAAATGTATATTAATTTACTTCTCCGAGTACGAAGTTATACCCTCGATACAGAGGGATAGCTTCTCGGATGGTAAAGCCTTCGGTTAAAAGTTTTACATTACACCAATAGGTAACGTGCTACATCAGTTTGACTGTTTATTTCGATATTTGTACCGTGACATAGGGTGCCTAATGCCAATACTGAACAGCATATTTACTCGTGGAATACCAAATTTGACTCTTGGAATCATAGGATAGCTGAAGCTACTGAGTTGTCCTTTCGACTCCTACAGAATGTGGTAACGTTTCCGAAACGACTGACCCTCCACCTCCTACTTCATACACGAGGATAAGGTGCCCGTCAGTGAAATGAATACTAACTTCTTTTTCAGAGCACGAAGTTATACTCTCTATGAAGCGGGTCTGGTCCTCGAAATGTAAGGCCTTCGGTAAAACGTTTGTCTTTACAACAATTACAATCGCTCTCAATCGGTTCGACGAAATACTTTAATATTCAAGCCGCGAATTAATGTGTCCATTGTCAATATAGTATAGCGGATTGAATTTCGAAATACTTGGTTTGACCATAGCGATAGCAGGATACGAGGAGCTATTGACTTTGCCGTTCGTCTCTCACAGAAGATGGCAACGTTCTCGAGCGGTTTGACTCTCGATCTTCTAATTCATACATGAAGTTAACGTACCCGTCACTCTAATGAATACTAAATTCTTTTTTTGAACCAGGAGTTATACTTTCGATAGAGCGGGTTAATTTTGCGGAGGGTATGATCTTCTGGAAAGCGTTTGACTATATAGCAATGGATAACGTTGTCAAACGGTTTACCGCTCTACTTCAATGTTTAAACTGTGAACTGAGGTGTCCAGTTCCAATACGGTTCAGCGGATTTGCTCATGAAATACCAGGTTTGACTCTCGGAATCACATGGTAGGTGAAGCTATTGCCTAAGCTGTACGACTCTCAAGGAAGGTGATAACGTTATCGAGCTGCCTGACACTCGACCTTCTAATTCATAAAGGAAATTGAGCATCCCGTCACAAAATGTATTATAATTGGCTTCTATGAACAGGAAGTTATACTCACCATACGGGTGGTTGGCTTCTTGCAAGGTAATGCTTTGGGAGAAAGGTTTGGCGCTACAAAAATTCGTAACTTTCTGCAACGGATTGCCTCTGTTCTTTATTGCTGATACCGTCAAGTAGGGTGTCTAATTCCATACAATACAGCGGGTTTACTCCCGGTATACCTGGTTTGACCCTCGAAATAACAGGATATATAAAGCTACTGACATAGATGTGCTACTTTCAAAAAAGGTGATAACGTCCTCGAACGGTTTGACCCTCGACCTTCCAATTCACACACGAAATTACTGTAACCGTTACTAAACTGTATACTAATGAGATGCTCTGAGCAAGAACTTATATGTCGATAGAACGGGTTAGCTTCGCAGTTGTTACGAGCTTCGGTAACAAGGTAGACTCTATATCAATTCGTAACGTTCTACCATGACTTGACTATATATTTTTATATTCATACCGTGAATGAAGGTGTTTACTAAGAATACTGTACAGGCCATTCACCCTTGGAGTATCTGGTTTGACTCTCAGCATCGCAGGATAGTATTCTTACCCTGAATCACGGTTTCCATTGCCAACACTGCACAGTGGCTTGACTCTCCGAATATCTGGTCTGTTTCACGGAACATCAGGTACATGTGAAGCTATTGACACACCGGATCGATTCTCAAAAATGGTGGTAACGTTCTCCAACGATTTGATTGTCGACAATATTATGCATACACAAATTTGGGGATTCTGTCAGCTACTATCTCCATTAAATTGTTTTCGTGAACTTTAAGTGAGTCTCTCGTTAGTGCTGTAATTTTTACAGTATACCAAAGTTCTTCCACGTCTTTACTCCCACCTTCAGCATTTGTACCGTGCATAAAGGTGTCCATTGTTAATACGGCTAGGTGGATTTCCTGTCGGAGCACTTGCTTTGACATTCGGAATAACCGGATAGGTGAAGCCATTGAGTTAGCCGTTCCACTCTCAAAGATGGTGGTAATGTTCCTGAACGGATTGACCCTTGACCTCCTGCGTTATACAGAAATTACGCTGCCTATCACTAAAAGGAATACTATTTCATTTCTCTGACAACGAAGTTATACTCTCGATACTTCGGGTTACCTTCTCGGAATATTAGGCCATCGATGAAAGGTTTGATTCTATTCGAATAGGAAACGTTCTAGAACGGATTGACAGTCTGCCTTAATATTCATACCTTGAAGTATCATGTGTATTGGCAATAATGTACGGCGCCTTTAGT
This sequence comes from Euglossa dilemma, assembly GCA_002201625.1. Taxonomy (NCBI): domain Eukaryota; kingdom Metazoa; phylum Arthropoda; class Insecta; order Hymenoptera; family Apidae; genus Euglossa; species Euglossa dilemma. Next base: position 29,252 of record NIJG01000834.1, on the reverse strand, counting down.
GCCGGAGTACATCGTTTAACTCTGGGAATCACAGGATCGGTAAAGTTATTGACGTATATGTTTGACTTCCGAAGACGGAGGAAACGTTCTCGGATGGTTTGACCCTCGATACTCCGATTCATAAATGAAAGTAATGTCTACGTTTGTTAAAATCTCTACTAATTTGTTTCCGTGAAAACTAAGCTAGACTCTCGCTACAGAGGGTTAGGTTCTCGAAAGGGATGTTCTTCGGTAAAAGGTTCGACACCATAGAAACGGATACTTTTCTCGAAGGGCATGCCTCTCGACATCGACAGTCGTGCCCTCAATTAACATGTCCATTGGTGATACTGTACAGTTGATTGCCTCCCGGAATACCCGGTCTGACCGTTGTAATCAGAGGACGGGTGTAGCTATTGACTTAGCCGTTCGACTCTCAAAGAAAGTGATAACGATCTCGAAAGGATAGGAAATGCAGCTGCCAATTCATTCATAACATTAAAGTGCCCGACACTAAAATGCATACTAATTTTTTTCTCTCAACACGAAGTTATACTCTCGACACAGCGGGATGCGTCCTTGGAAGCTGAAGATTTCATTAAAAGTTTACCTCCATACCAACAGGTAACGTTCAACAACGGTTTGAGTCTGAACTTCAATATTCATACCGCGAATTTAGGTGTCTATTGGTAAAGTAGTACAGCGGATTTACTCCCGGAATACCGGGTTTGACTCTCGTAATTACAGCATGGATGACGGTACTGACTTAGAGGTTCGACCACCACAAAATGTGATAACCTTCTCAAATAGATTGACTTTCGATCTTCTATTTCATACATGAAGTTAAGCTGCTCGTCACTAAAATTCACACTCATTTGCTTCTATGAACGCGAAGTTACTCTCTCGATACTGAGCGTTAGCTTCACGGAAGGTAAAGTCTTCGGTAAAAAGTTTGTGACTCTATCACAATAGGTTACGTTCTACAACGGTTTGACGCTCTACATTAAAATTTCGACACTGAACTATGGTGTCTATTGCCAATACTGTTCATCGGACTTACTCTCGGAAGACCTGGTTTGACACACGGAATCACAGAATAGGTGAAGCTGCTGACTCAGCCCTTTGACTCTCAAAGAAGGTGGCAACGATCTCGACCGGTTTTACCGCCTATCTTCTAACTCATACATGTAGTTAAAGTGCCCGCGCCTAAAATATCAGCATAAATGTCTCCATGAACACTAAGCAATGGACTCCCTGCAGCGGGTTGGTCTTCTCGGAAAGTAAGGCCTTCGGTAAAAAGTTTGGTTCAATACGAATATGTAAAGTTCAAGAACGGTTTGACTCTCTATTTTAATATTCACACCTTATCTAAGGTGCCTATAGCCAGTACTGTTCAGCTGATTTACCACCGGAATATCTGATTTTACACTGGGAATCACGGGAAAAGTGAAGCCCTTGACGTAGTAGTTCAACCCTCATAGAAGTTGGTAACGTTCTCGAACGGTTCTACTCGGGATCATCCCATTCATAAATGAAATTAAGGTTCCCGTCACTAAAATGCATATCAATTTGTTCCGCTGGTCACGATGTTATAGTCTCGATATAGCGTGTTAGGCTTTCGGTGTGTATGCATTTCTGTAAGACGTTTGACTTCATAGCAATCGGTAACGATTTCAAACTTATTTATGCCTTACTTCAGAATTCAAACCGTGAGTTCAGGTGTCTAATGCCCATACTCGTTAGTGGATTACTCCCGGAATCCCTGGCATTACATTCGGATTCACAGGGTAGGTGAAGTTTCTGACTTAGCCGTTCGACTCTCAAAGAAGCTGGTACTCTTCTCCAACGGTTTAACTCTTGATTTTGCGATTCGTAGAGGATAATATACTATCCGTCTGCTAAAGTGTCTACCAATATGCTTCCATGAACACTAAGCATGGCACTCCCTACGGAAGGTTGGTCTTCCCAGAATATCGGAAATTCGGTAAGAAGTTTGGATCTATAGAAATATGTAATGTTCTCACAACGGTTCGACGCTGTACTTGAGAACTCGAATCGTGAATAAAGGTGTCAGAATCCAATACTTTTCAGCGGAGTTACTACCGGTATCAGTGGTAAAACCTTCAGTTCACAGGATAGTTGAAGCTCTTGTCTCAGCCATTCGACTCGCTAGGAAGGTGGTGACTATCTCCAACGGCTTGCCTCTCGATTTTTCTATTCATACAAGAAAATAAGGTGTCCGTCTCTATAATGGATACTAATTTGCTTCTCTGAACTCGAACTTATACTCTCGATACAGCGCGTTAGGATCTCGGATAGTAAGCATGTGTAAAAATTTTGACTCTATAGCAATAGGTAACGTTCTACAACGGTTTCATGCACTGCCGTAATAATCGGAAACTGAATTATGGTGTCTATTGCCAATGCTGTTCTGCGGGTTTACTCCAGGATTACCTGGTTCTACTCTCGGAATCGAAGGATAGGTGAACCTATTGACACATCTGTGCCTCTCCCAAAAATGGTGGTTACGTTATCGAACGGTTTGAATCTCGATTTTGCTACTCACGCTAGCAATTGAGTTTTCCGTCTGTGAAAGTATATACTAATTTGTTTCCGTGAACATCAAGCAAGGCACGCGCTGCAGCTGGTTATGTTCTCTTAAGGTAAGGTATATGGTAAAAAGAATGACATACGAATTGGTAATGTTTTCAGACGGTTAGACACTCTACTTTAATGTTTAGGGCCTGAGATAAGGTATCTATTCCAAAACTGGCCAGTGGATTTACTAACGGAATACCTCATATAACTCTTGGAATCTTGGAATAGGTGAAGCTATTGACTTAACTGTTCGTCTCTCAAAAAAAGTGGTAACATTCCTGAACGGTTTGATACCAGATTTTCTAATTCATACATCAAATTATGGTGCTCGTCACTAAAGTGTATACTAACTCGACCCACTGAGCACAGTGTTATGAACTCGATACAGCGGGTTAGGTTTTCGGAAGATATGGTCTTCGGAAAACCGTTTGACATTTTACCAATTGGTAACGTTCTAAAAAGCGGCTTGACACTAGTCTTTAATATTCATGCCGTGAAGTAAAGTGTCTATTTTCAATTCTGATAAGCGGATTTACATCCGGTATACTTGGATTGAAGCTTGTAATCACAGTATAAGTTAAGCTGCTGACATAGCGCTACGACACTCAAAGAAGTTGGTATCGTTCACTAGCAGTTTGACCCACGAGCTTCTGATTCATACTTGAAATTGAGGTACCGTCACTAAAATTAATAGTAATTCGACTCTCTGAACACCATGTTATACTCTCAATACAGCGGGACATTCCTTCGGAGGGTAAGGACATCAGTATAGCGATTGACTTTATAGCAATTGGTAACGCTCTCAAACAGTTTGACGCTGCACTTGATTATTCAAATCGTGAAATAAAGTATCTATTGCCAATACTCTTGAGCGGATTTTCGAACGGAATATCTAGTTTGACTCCGGTATCATAAAATGCGTGAAGCTATTGACTTCGCCGTTCGACTCTCAAGGAAGGTTGTATGTTCCCGAACGGTTTGACTCTCGATTTTGTTACTTATTCTTGGAAATGTGGCCTCGGTCTGCTAGTATGTCTACTAATTTGATACCGTGAACATTATGCAAGCCAAACGCTACATCGTGTTATGTTCTCGGACGGTAAATTATTCGATAAAAAGAATGACTTTATAAGAATTGGTAATGTTATCCGACGGTCTGACTCTCTACTCTACTATTCATACCGCGAATTAATGTGTCCATTGCCTATACTTTTCAGCAGATTTACTCCAGGAATACCTGGTTTGACTATCGGAATAGCAGGACACGTGAAGCTATCGGCATAACTGTTCGGCCCTCAAAGAAGGTGGGATCGATCTCCAACGGTTTGACTCTCGATTATTCTGATCATACATGAAAATAAGTTGTGCTTCTGCTTTAATGTCTAATAATTTTATGCCATGGTCACTTAGCATGGCACTAGCAACAGCGGGTTGGGTTCTTGGTAGGCAAGGTATCCGTCAAAACGTTTGTCTTTATACCACCTGGAAACGTTCACAAACCGTTTCACGCTGTACTTTAATATTCCAAGCGAGAATTAAGGCGTCCATTGACAATTGTGTTTCGCGGATTTACTCCTGGTATGCCTGGTGCGATTCTGGGAATCACATGATATGTAAAGCTATTCTCATAGGTGTGCAATTCTCACAGAAGGTAGTATCGTTTTGGAAAGGCTTGCCCCTTCCCCCCGATATTTTTATTCATACATTAAACTATGGCGTCCGTCTCTACAATGTATACTAGTTTGTTTCCGTTACACTAAGCAGCATACTCGCTATTGCGGGTTAGGTTCTTGGTAGGCAAGGTATATGTTAAAACGTTTGACTTTATGCCATCTGGTAACGTTCACAAACCGTTTCACGCTCTACAATGATATTCAAACAGGGAACTATGGTGTCCATTACCAATCGTATACAGCGGATTGACTCCTGGAATATCTGGTTTTACTCTAGGAATCACAGGATAGGTGTAGCTATTGACGTTGCTGAGCGACTCTCTAAGAATGGGACCGATCTTCCAATTCATACATGAATTTAAGGCGCACGTCACTAAAATGTATGCTAATGTGTTTCCCTGAACACGGAGCTATACTCTCAATACGGTGAGTGAGATTGCCGGAAGGCAAGGCATTCTGTGAATAGTTTGACTCTTTACCAATACCTAACATCCTATAACGGTTTGAATATACAGTATATTATTTATACCGCGCAATAGGCTATATAAGGACAATACTGTACAGCGCTTCTACTTCCGGAATACGTGGTTTGTCTTTCGGTATCACTGCACAGGTGAATCTAATGACTTATACGTTCGTCTCTCAAAGAAGGAGGTATCGTTCTCTAACAGTTTAACTCTCGATTTTGAGATTCATAAATGAAAACATGTTGTACGACAGCAAAAATATCTACTAATTTGTATCAGTCAACAATATGTAAGACACTTGCTACAGCGGGTTAGGTTCTCTTAAGGTAATATATTCGGTAACAAGAATGTACTGTCGTAGAACGTTACCTACTTGTATATGTTCAAACTTTTCACCGAGAACCTTACCCTCGGCGAACATAACCCGCCGTTCCGAAAGTACAAATCCGTGTTCAGATGAACGAACTAGTACACATTTTAGTGATAGTACCGTAATTTGTTGTATTAATTAGAAGAAGCCCCACAGGGGCTGCGGTGGGCCTTCAGGTCCCATTGCAGTATGGGTTTGACGAACCCACTGTGCCCGAGTCGGCCCAACCTAGGCCGAGATGAGCAAGCACCTCATTCAGGAAGTATGATGTCTTTACGAGGGGTATGACCGGTGCGGCCCTGCATTCACTGGTACCTCGGGAACCGGTTCGAGCCCTGGGGTGGGTGGGCTTCGGTCCGTCCTCCCCGCCGGTTGCTTGGGTTGGCCTCGAGGGGGCAGTGCTAAGCCCATATCGCGGGTTAGGGACCCCGTTTTCTGACGGGTTAGATCCTCCACGGGTGAGCGGCGTTATATCTGCTCGTGCACTGGCCTGCAGAGTCAGCAGGGATTTAGAAAAGTCCCGGCCTTCCCAAGGTTGACGCGTAGGGCATGCAGTCTACGAGCTAATTGGATGGTGTGATGTAAGGTACGCCACACACTGCGCTGAATGGGCGTATCCCAATCCCGCGCCCATGGGGGCCGTGTGGATCAGGCCCTCGTGGCAGGTACCGCACGTTAAATCTCCGACACACGTTGTATCAATTAGAAGATACAGTGACAAACCTTTCGAGAACGTTTCCACCTTCTTTGAGACTCGAACGGCTGAGTCATTATCTTCACCATTTCTTGTGATTCCGACCGACAATCCAGGTATTTCTGTAGTAAATTCATTGATCAGTATTTGCAATAGACGCCATAATTCACGATTCGAATACTAAAATATTTCGTGAAACCGTATGAGAGCGTTACCGCGTTAGGTTGGTATAAAGACAAACGATTTACCGAGGGGCATACCAATCCGCCAAACTCACGGGCTTCATCGTCAGAGTTAGGTCGTGTTCTGGGAAAAAATAGGTATTCATTTTAGTGACGGGCACAACAACTTCATGTGAACTTGAAGATCGAGGGTCAAACCGTCCGAGAACATTGCAAACTTCTATGAGAGACGAACGGCTATGTCAGTAGCTTCACCTGTCCTGCGATTCCGTGAGTCAGACCCGCTTATCCGGGAGTAGATACGCTGAACAGTATTGACAATGGACACCTTAATTCACAGTTCGATCATTAATGTAGAGAGTTAAGCCGTTGGAGATCGTAACCAATTGGTATAAAATCAAACATTGTACCGAATACCATACCGTCCGTGAACCTAAGCCGCCGTACCGGGAGTATAATTTCGTGTTCAGAGGGACGAATTAGCACACATTTCAGTGATGGCCACTTTAGCTTCATGTATGAATTAGAAGATAAAGTGTCAAACCGATCAAGGCCGTTACAACCTTCTGTGGGAGTCGAACGGCAAATTCCATATTTTCTCCTACCCTGTGATTCCGAGGGTCAAACCAGGTATTCCGGGAGTAAATCCGCTGAACACTTTTGGTAATAGATACCCTAATTCACGGTTTCAATATTAAAGCACATAGACAAACCGTAGTAGAACGTTACCAAGTGATATTGAGTGAAACTCTTTACAGAGAGCCGTACCATTCGAAAACCTGCCCCTTTGAATTGGGAGTGTAACTTCTTGTTTAGAGAGTGGAAAGAGTATACATTTTACTGGCGGCTACACAATTTCATGTATGAATTAGGAGGTCGAGGGTCAAGCCGTTAGAGAAAGCAACCACCATGTATGAGAGTCGAACGCCTAGGTAGTTGGCCTCATATATCCTGTGATTCCAAGAGAAAAACCATGTATTCTGGGCTTAAATCCCTCGAACAGTATTGGCAGTAGACACCTTCATTCACAGTTCGAATATAAATGTAGAGCGTCAAACCTTTGTAGAGATTTACCTATTCGTATAGAGACAAACTTTTACTGATGGTCTTACCTTCCGATAGGCCTAACGGGCTGTATAGAGTATACAACATCGTCTTCAGAGAAACAAATTACTATACATTTTAGTGACGGTTACAATAATTCTATGTATTATTCAGAAAATTGAAAGGCAATCCGTTCGAGAACGCTTCGACCTTCTGTGATAGACGAACGGCAAATTCAATAGCTTCACCTATCCACTGAATCCGAGAGTCAAACTAGGTATACCTGGAATCAATCCGATGAACAGTATTGGCAATGGTCGCCCTAAGTAACGACTTGAATATTAATATAGGGAGTCAAACCATTGCAGAACGATGCGAATTGGTATAGAGTTAAACATGCTACAGAAGGCCTTGCCTTCTCAGAAGCTATCCCGCTGCATCGATATATAACTTCGTGTTCAGAGAACTACATTAGTATACATTTTAGAGACGGGTACCATAATTTCGTGTGTGAATTAGAAGGTCGAGGCTCTAACCGTACGCGGACGTTACTACATTCTCTTAGTGTCGAACGGCTAAGACAATAGTTTCACCTATCCTGTGATTCCGAAAGTCAAACCAGGCATTCCCGGAGAAAATTCGCTGCAGAGTATTGGGAATGTACACTTTAATTCGCAGTATGAATATCAAGCTAGAGAGTCAATCCGTCTGTGAACATTACCAATTGGTATAATGTCAGTCTTCTTACCGCAAACCTTACCTCCCGAGAAGCCTAGCCCGGTGTAGGTAGTGCTTTGCTTACATTCCACAGAAACAAATTATTATCCATTTTAGGCACGGGTACAGTAATTTTCTGTTTGAATTAAAAATTCGAGGGCCCAACCGTACATGAACGTTACCAACTTTCTTGAGAATGGTAGAGCTATGTCAATAGCTTCACCTCTCATGTGACCCCGAGAGCCAAACCAGATAATCCAGCATAAGTCCGCTTAACCATATTGACAATACAGACCTCAATTCACGGTTCGAATATTAAAGTAAAGAATCAAACCGTTATAGAACTATACCTACTGGTATAGAGCCAAACATTTTACCGAAGGCCCCACCTCCAGAGCAGCCTATCCCGCTGAAGGCAGTGTCTTGCTTAGTGTTGACGAAAACAAATTAGTGGACGTTATAGCAAACGGACACCATATTTTCATGTATTTGTACCAAAATCGAGAGGAAAACCTATCGTGGACATTGGAAGCTTCTGTCATAGTCGATCGGCTAAGTCAATTGCTTCACCTGTCATGTGCTTCTGAGAGTCAAACCAGGTATTGCTCGAGTAAATCCGCTGATCGGTATTGACAATAGACACCGAAATTCATGGTGTCAATATTAAAGTAGAGCGTCACACCATTTAAGAACGTTACTAATTTCTATAAAGTCAATCGTTTTACCGAAGGCCGTACCTTCCGCGAACGTCAACTGCTTCATCGAGAACATGACATCGTGTTCTGACAGACATACTAGTATACATTTTAGTGACGGGCACTTTAATTTCACGTATCAATGAGAATATCAAGTGTCAAACTGTTCGAGAACGTGAACACCTTCCTTGTGAAATCGCACATGAATGACAATAGTTTCATCTTTCCTGTGCTTCCGAGAGTTACACAAGGTATATCAGGAGTATATAAGCTAAAGAGTATTGGCAATAGACACCGCAATTCACTGTGTGAATATTGAAGCTGGCTGTCAAACTGTGGTAGAACGTTAGATATTAGTGTAGCGTCAAACTACTTACAGAATGCCTCACCCTCCGAAAAACTGACCTGCTTTATCGAGAATATTACACCGCGTTGAGAGATCGAAATTAGTATTCATCTCAGTGACGAGCACCCTCTCTTCAGGTATGAGTCAGATGATCGTGGATAAAAAAGCTCGAGAACGTTGCCACCATCTATGAGAGACGAACGGCTACGTCAATAGCTTGTCTTGTCCTGCGATTCCTAGAGTCACACCAGGTAATCCGGGTATAAATGGTGTGTACAGCATTGGCAACAGACACCTCTATTCACAGTTTGAATATTAAAGCATGCCGTCAAGCCGTAGTAGAACATCACCTGTTCGTGTAGGTTCAAACTTCTTACACGATGCCATACCCTCCGAAAAGCTGACCCGCTGTATCGAGTGTGTAACACCCTGTTCAGAGGTACGAACTAGTATACATTTTGGTGACGTACACCTTAATTTCATATACGAATTAGAAGAGCGAGTGTCAAGCCTATCCACAAAGTTAACAACTTCTTCGAGAGCCGAACGCCTAGATCAATAGCTACACCGAAGGCCAAACGAGGTATTCCATGTGTTATTCCGCTGTACACTACAGGTAACAGACACCATCATTCCCGGTATGACTATTACAGTAGAGCGACAAACCGTTGTGAGGGCATTACCAGCCACTTTGAGAGTCGAACGGCTACGTTTATTGTTTCACCTATGCTGTGACTCGGAGAGTGAAACCAGGTACTCCGATAGATAATCCGCAGTGCAGTATTAACAAGTAATTCACGGTTTGAATAGTAGAGCAGGCCGTCAAACATGTCTTCGGTGGTTTCCAATTCCTAAAACTTTAAACGTATCAGCGAAGGCCCTACCCTCAGATAAACTATCCAGCTGTATCGAGAGTATGACATCGTGTTCAGTGGATCGAATTAGTATTCGTTATAGCGACAACCACGTTAATTTCAGGTATGAATTAGAAGATTGATGGGCAAAGAATACGAGACCGTTAGTGCCGCCTGTGGGATTCAAACGGCTAAGTCAATTGCGTCAGATATCCTGTGTTTCCGACTGTCATAGCAGGGATCTCTGGAGTAAGTTCGCTAAACAGTATTGCGAATACATACCATAATTCGGTGGGTGAATATTAGAATAGAGCGTCACTCCGCGTAAGAACGTTACCAATTACTATAATGTCTAAGGTTAAACCGAATGTCTCACCGTTCGAGAAGGTAACCCGACGAATCGAGAGTATCGGAACGTGTTCAGAGGATCACATTACTATACAATTTAGTGACGGCACCATATATTCATGCATGAATTTGAAGATCGAGGGTCAAACCGTTTGAGATCGCTGAGACCTTCTACGATAGACGAACGGCTATGTCAATAGTTTCCCGTATCGTACCATTCTGAGAGTCAGACCAGTTATTCCGGGTGTAAATCCGCTGAACAGTATTGTCAATAGACACCATAATACACGATTTGAGTATTGGAGTTGAGCGTCAATCCGAATGCGAACGTTACCAATTGCTATAAAGTGAAACGTTTTACCGAAGGCAGTACTATCCGCGAACCTCACCGGCACCATCGAGAGTGTAACTTCGTGTTCAAGGATGCAAATTTGTTATAATTTCAGTGACGGGCTCTTTATTTTCGTGTATGGATTAGAAAATCAAGTGTCTACCTGTTCGAGATCGTTACCACCTTCTTTGAAATTCGTACGGCTATGTCAATTGCTTCACCTATCCTGTGATTCGGAGAGGCAAACCAGGTATACCGCAAGTAAATCCGCTGAACAGTATGGGCAATAGATACCTTCTTTCACGGTTGGAATATTAATCCAGGTCGTCAAGCCTATGAAGAATATTACCAATAGGTGTAGGGCAATATTTCATATAAAATGCCATACCCTCCAAAAAAATTACACACCGCACATGGAGGGTAACACCGGTTCAGTGGTACAAACCAGTACACATTGTTGTGTCGAGCACATTAATTCCATGCATGAATTAGAAAGTCGAGGGTCAAGCCGTTCGAGGACGTTACCACCTTTTGTGGGAGTCGAACGGCTAAGTTACTAGCTTCACGTATCCTGCGATTCTGAGAGTCAATCCAGGTATTGTGCGAGTAAATCTGATGCACAGTATGGTGATAAGAAGCCCTACTTCCCCGTGTAAATATTAAAGTACAGGTTGACACAGATGTGCAACGTTACCTATTGGTATAGTGTCTAACATTGCACAGAAGGTCGTACCTTCCTAGAAGCTAGCCCGCTGTATCGTGATTATATCCTAGTAGTCAGGGAAGCAAAATAGTATAAAATTCAGTGACGGGCAACTTAAGTTTATCTATGCATCAGAAGATCGCAAGGCAAATTCTTCCAGAACGTTACCACCTTCGTTGAGAGTCGCACAGCTAAGTCAATAACTTCACCCATCCTGTGATTCCGAAAGTCAAACCAGGCATCCAGGGTGTAAAGCCGCTGAACAGTTTTGGCAATGGACGCATTAGTTCACGGTTTCTGTATTAATGAAGAGCGTCAAACCGTTGTCGAACGTTACTTATTTGTAAAGAGTCACGGTTTGCACCGAAGGGGCTAGCTTTTGAGAATCCTAACGCCCTCTATGCAGTCTCTTGCTTTGTGCTCGGGGAATGAAATTAGTAGACATTTTAGGAGACGGGCACCATATCTTCATGTATGAATTAGAAGGACAGGGGTCAAGCCGTTCGATAACGTTACCACCCACTTGGAGATTCGAACGTATAAGTCAATTGCTTCACCTATACAGTGATTCGGAAAGTCAAATTAGGTACTCCTGGAGTAAATCTGCTGAACAGTATTGGCAATAGACACATTAGAGATGCAAACCGTCTGAGAGCGTTAACAGCCTTGTATAAAGTCAAACGTATTACTGAAGAACTTACACTCCGAAAGCCTATCCGGGTGCATCGAGGGAATAACATCGTGTTCACAGAATCAAATTAGTAAACGTTTTAGTGACGCGCTCCAGATTTTCACGTTTGAACAATATGATAGCGGGTCAAACGTTTCGAGAACGATTCCACCCTCTATGAGATTCGATGGGCTAAGTCAATAGCTTAACCTATCCTGTGAATCCGTGAGTCATACCTGGAATTGCTGTATTATATCCACTGAACACTATTGGCAATGAACACGATAATGCACAATATGGATGTTAAAGTAGAGCGTTTAATCTTAATAGTACGTTATCTATAGTTATAGGGTCCAACTTTTCACAGAAGGCCTTACCTACTGAGAACCAAACCCGCTGTATCAAGAGTCCAATTTAGATTTCAGGGAAACATATTAGTACACGTTTTTGTGAATTTCATGTACGAATTAGAAGATCGGGTCATGCCGTTGGAGAACGTTACCAATTTTCCTCAGAGTCGCACAGGTATGTCAATATCGTCACCGGTCCTGCGATACTGAGAGTCAAACAAATAGACACTTTAATTCGCTGTCTCGACAGTATAAACTCGTGATCAGAGAAACAAATTAGTATGCATTTTTGTGACGGGCACCTTAATTTCGGTTTTGAATTATAACATCTTGTCTCAAACCATCTGAGAACGTTACCACCTTTTTTGTGTGTCGAACGACTGATTCAATTGCTTCAGCTACCCTGTGATTCCGTAGAGTCAAACCTGGTATTCCAGGTGTAAATCCGCGTAGCAGTATTGGTAGTAGAGCTTAATTCACGCTATGCATATTAAGGTAGCGAGTCAAACTGTCGGCGAACATTACAGGTTGGTATAAAGTCATTCTTATTACACATTACGTTGCCTACCGAGAACATAACCGCCTAGAGGGAATGTCTTGCTTAGTGATCAGTGAAAGAAATTAGTATTCATATTAGTGACGGGACCCTTAATTTCATATATGAATGAGAAGATAGCGAGGCAAACCGTTCCAGATCGTAACCACCTTCTTTCGGAATCGCACATGTATGACAATTACTTCACCTGTCATGCGATTCCGAGAGCCATACCATGTATATCAGGAGTACATCCGCTGATCAGTATTGGCAACGGATACCCTAATTCACAGTGTGTATACCAATGTAGAGCGTCAATCCGTTTGAGAACGATACCAATTGCTATAACGTCAAACGCCTTACCGGACACTTTACCTTCCGAGAACATAAATCACTGTATCGTGTGTATACCTTCATGTTCACAGAAACAAATTAGTTCATATTGAAGTAAAGGGCACCATAATTTCATTCATGAATTAGAAGATCGATTGTCAAACCGATCGAGAACGTTATCACCTTCTTTGGAAGTCGCACATCTGAGTCCATAGCTTCACCTGTCCTGTGATTCCGCGAGTCAAGCCACGTATAACTGTAGTAAACACTCGGAACAGTTTTGGTAATAGACACCTCAATTCGGGGTATGAATAGTAAAGTAGAGAGTCGAACTGCGGAGGAACGATACGTGCAGTTACAGAGTCAAACTCTCTAACGAAGGCCTTTAATTTCCGAACGCCTAACGCATTTTATCGAGAGTATATCACCGTGATCAGTGGAAGAAATTTATATACATTTTATTGACGGGCACCTAAATTTCTTGTATGAATTAGAAGATCGAGCGTCAAACGGTTAGAGATCGTTACCACCTTCTGTGAGAGACGAACGGCTAAGTCAAAAGCTGCACCTACCATGTGATTCCGAGGGCCCAACCAGGAATTCCGGGAGTAAACGCGCTGAAGAACATTGGCAAAGGACACCCTAATTCATGATGTGTAAATAAGAAAGTAGAGTGTCAAACTATGGGAGAACAATAAAAATTCATATAAGGACACACACTTTACAGAATACATTACCTCCGAGTACCCAACCCGCTGTAGCGCGTGTCATGCTTAATGATTCGGGAAACAGATTAGTAGACGTGTTAGCAAACGGACACCACATTTTCATGTATAAATATCAGAGTCGAGAGGCAGGGAGTTGGAGACAGATTCCACCTTCTGTGAGAGACGAACGGCTATGTCAGTAGCTTCACATGTCCTGTGATACCAAATGTTGAACCAGGTATACCGGTAGTAAGTACGCCGTAATGTGTTGTCATTAGGCACCCCATTTCACGGAACAGATATCAAGGAACAGAGTAAAACGGATGTAGAACGACATATATTGGTATATATTCAAATATTTCCCGAGGCATTACCTTCCTTAGAGATAACCCGCTGTATCGAGAGCATAACTTCGTCTTCACAGAAAGAAGTTAGTATACATTTTCGTGACGGCACCATAAATTCATGAATGAATTAGAATAACGGGGGTCAAAGCGTTCGAGAACATTATCAACTTCTTTGAGAATCGAACGGAGTAGTGAATAGCTTCAGAAATCCTGTGATTCTTATGGCTAAACCAGGTATACCGGGAGTTAATCCACTGAGCAATTCTGGCAATAGAAACATTAATTCACTGTATGAATGTTAAAGAAATAAGTAAACGATACTGTAAACTACAGTATCAAAACGTCGGCGAACATTCCAAACTCGTATTAAGTCATTTTTTTTAACCGAATACCTTACCTTCCGGGAACCTAAAACGTCAATACAATTGAGTGAAGTGACCTTAAATTCAGGTATGAAGTAACAGATCGATGGCCAAAGTGTTCGAGGACGTTGCCACCATCTGTGAGAGACGAACGACTAAGTCAATAGCTTCAGTCATCCTGTGATTCCGAGCGTCAAACCAGGTAATCTGGGAGAAAATCCGCTGAAAGGTATTGGCTATACTATCACTAACTGATCGAATATTTAAGTAGGGAGACAAAACGTTTGAGTGCGTTACCAATTATATTGGTATATAATTATATATTATATAATGCCCTAGGATCTACTGAATATCTTGCATTTCGAATCCGAACCACTTACCACCTTCGTTGATGATCGAAGGACTGTCAATATATTCACCTGTCCTGTTATTCCGAGAGTCAAGCAAGGTATTCCAGTAGTAAATCCGCTGTATAGTATTGGCAACAGACACGCTAATCCACGTTATAAATATTAAACTATAGAGAGAAACCGTTGGAGAACATTACCAATTTGAAGAATGTCAAACTTTTCACCGGATGTCGTACCATTCGAGAACCTATCCCGCTCGCTATATCGAGGGTATAACATCGTGTTCAGAGACACAAATTAGTTTGCATTTTAGAGACGGACACCTCAGTTTCAAGAATGTATTTGACGGTCGAGGGACAAACAATTTGAGATCGTTACCATCTTTCTTGTGAGTCGCACAGCTACGTGAATTTCAACATTTATTCTGTTGATGCTAGAGTCAATTCAGGTATACCGGGAGTAAACCCGCTGAGCAGTATTGGCATTAGACACCGTAGATCACGGTATGATTATTAATATGAAGCGTCAATCCGTCTGAGAAAGTTACCGATTGGTATAAGGTCAAACGTATGACCGAATGCCGTTCCTTCCGCGATGCTCACCCGCATCATCGAAAGCGTAACATCGTTTACAGTGTATGAAATTAGTAAACATTTTAGTTACGGGGTCCTTAATTTCATTATGAATAACCAGATCGAGAGTGCAACCGTTCGAAAACGTTACCACCTTTCTAGAGAACCGCACAGCTATGTCAACAGCTCTACTCATTCTGTGACTCCTAGACTCAAACCAGGTACACCAGGATTAAATCCGCTGAAGAATATTAGCAATGGACACATTAGTTCACGGCATGAATATTAAAGTGCAGTGTCAAACCTTTGTAGAGCGTAAACAATTTGTATAATGGCAAACTTCTTACGACGGCCTTAACTTCCGAGGTGCCTAACTAGCAGTATTGAGAGTACAAGATCGTTTTCAGGGAAAAAAAGTAGTATTCATTCCCGTGACGGGCACCTTAACTTCATGTATGAATTAGAAGATCGACAGTGAAACTGCTCCATAACGTAGCACATTTTGTGAGAGACAAACGGCTAAGTCAATATCTTCACCTATCCTGTGATTCCTGGAGTCCAACCAGGAATTCCGGAATTGCGGCCGCTGAACCATATTGGCAATAGACCCCAATATTCACGATTTCAATATTAGAGCAAAGCGTCAAACCGTTTGAGAGCGTTAGAAATATGTGTAAAGTCATAAGTTTTACTGAAGACCTTTCCATCCGAAAGTCTAGCCAGCTGTAGCAAGTGTCTTACTTGATGTTCACGAATACAAATTAGTAGACATTTGGGCAGACGCAAACCTTACTTTGAGGTATGATTAGCCAAATCGCTAGCCAAACCTTTCGAGAACGTTAATCCATTCTTTGAGAGTCGAGCAGCTAAGTAAATATCTTCAACTATCCTGTGAATCCTAAAGTCAAACCAGGTAATCCTGGAGTAAATCTGCTGATGATTATTGTCAACTGACACTTTAGTTCACGCTATAAATATCATGGTTCGAAGGCAAACTGTCGGAGGACATTTCCAATTGGTCTTGAGTCAAGATTTTTACGGAAGGTCTCACCTTCCGAGACATAACCCGTTGTATCGAGAGTCCAATTTCGAGTTCAGGGAAGTAAAATAGAATTCATTTGAGTGACTGGCACATTAAGTTCATGTAGGAATATGGCTATCGAGAGTCAAGCCGTTGCAGAACATTACCACGTTTCCTGAGATTTGCACAACTATGTCAGTAACTTTCCGCGTCCGATGATTCCGTGAGTCATACCAGGTATTCCGGAAGTAATTCCGCTAAAGAGTATTGGCCATATATACCTTAATTCACGGGAGGAATGTCAAAGTGGAGTGTTAATCCGTCCGAGAACATTACCAATTTGTATGAAGTCATTCCATCTACCTAGTACCTTTCCTTCCGAGAACCCAATTCGCTGCAGCGCAATTCGTGCTTAGTCTCCATGTGATCAAATCAATAGGCATTTTATCAGATGGACACATTCTTTTCGTATAAGAATCGGAAAATCGAGGGTCAAACCGTGCGACAACGCAACCATTATTTCGAGACTCGCAAAGCTAAATCAATACCTGGCCTGTGATTGCGAGCGTCAGACTAGGTATTCCGGGATACAATCCATAGTCCAGTACTACCAATGGATATGTTAATTCACGGAATGAATATTAGAGTAGGGCGTCTCAAACCGTTGTAGAACTCTACCCATCGGTATCGAGTTAAACTTTTTCCCGCATACCTTACCTTTCGAGAATCTTACCCGCTGTACACAGGGCATAGCTTTGTGTTCAGAGTGACAAATTAGTATATACTTTAGTGACGGGCATCTTAATTCCATGTATGTATTAGAAGATCACGTGGCAAAGTGGGCCATATCATTACCACTTATTTTTAGCGTCGAACGGCTATGTCAATAGCTTCACGTATCCTGTGATTCCGAGGTTCAACCCAGGTATCCCAGGATAAAATCCGCAGAACACTACTGGCAACGGACACTATAGCTAGCGGTATGAATATTAAAGTAGAGCGCCAAATCTTTGTAGAACGTTACCTATTGGTATAGAGTCAAACTTGTTACAGAAAGCCTTACACCTACCATGGTCCAAACCAGCCGTATCGAGAATACAACTTTGTGCTCATAGAAACACATTAGTTTACATCTTAGCGACGGGCACCGTAATTTCATGTGTGGATTAGAAGATCTAGAGTCAAAATGGTCAAGAACGTTACCACTCTCTTTGCGAGTCGCACAGCTTAATCAGTAGATTCACCTATCATGTGATTCCATGAGACAAACCAGGTATTCCTGGAGAGAATCAGGAGAACAGTATTGGCAAACGACACCTTACTTCACGGTATGATTATAGACGTACAGTAGACAACGGTTGTAGATCGTTACATATTGCTACAGAATCAAACGGTTTACCAAAGGCCTTACCCTCTGTGAACCTATACCGCTGAATCGAGTGTATAACTTCGTGTCCACAGCAACAAATTTGTATACATTTTATTATCGTCCACCATAATTTCAGTTATGAATTCGATGATCGAAGCTCAGACCGTTCGAGAACGTGACATTCCCCTTTGGGAATCCAACGGCTACGTCAATAGCTTCAGCTATCCTGTGATTCCGGGAGGCATACCAGTCATTCCGGGAGTGAACCCTCTGAACTGCATCGGTAAGAGAGGACTTTATTCACGATATGAATATTAACGTATAGCGTCAAACCGATGCAGACGAATACCTATTCGTGTAAGGTCATTCTTTTTACGGAAGACCTTACCATCCGATATCCTAACGTGCTGTATCGATAGTCGAAATTTATGTTGTGTGAAATAAACTATTATTCCGTTTAGCTACCGGTTCCTACATTTCATGTATGAATAAGAAGATCGATAGGCATTCTGTTCCAGAATTTTACCACATCCCTCGAGATTCGCACAGCTTAGTAAATACCATCACCTATACTCAGATCCCGAGGGCCACACCAGGTATATCAGGAGTAAACATATCCCCGAAACCTATCCGAGAGTCAAACCAGGTATTCCGGGTGTATGACCGCTCTACAGTATTGGCATTACAAAACCATACTTCCCGGTATAAAAATTATAGTACAGAGTCACACAGTTGTGCAACTTTACCTATTGGTATAGAGTCTCATTTTTCTCCGAAAGCCGTATCTTCCGAGATTCTAGTCCACTGTATCGATGGTGTATCCTCGTGGAAAGAGAAGCAATATGGTATAAATTTTAGTGACGGGCAACTTAATTTCGTTCTCGGATCATAAGATTGATGGACAAACCGTTCGAGGACGTTAGCACCTTCCTTGAGAGATGAACGCCTAAGTCAATAGATTCACCTATTCCAAGGATACATGAATCAATCCGTGTAATCCGGGAGTAAATCAGCTGAAAAAAATTGGCAATAGACAACTTAATTCACGGTTTGATTATTATCGCAAAGCGTGAAACCGCTGCAGACGTTACCAATTTGTATAGTGTCATTCTTTTTACCGAATACATTAGCTTCTGAGAACGCATGCCGCCATAGCGATTATCTTGCTATGCTTTCACGGGAACGAATTGGTAGACATGTTAGCAGACGGACACCATAATTTCATGCATCAATTGGAAGATAGATGGTCAAACCCCTGCGAGTACGTTACCATCGTCTTCGAGAATCGAAGATCTGAGTCAACAACTTATCCAATCCTTTGACTCCAAGAGTCAAACCATGTAATCCTGGAGTAAACACTCAGAACAGTTTTGGCAATGGTCACCTCAATTCGCAGTGTGAATAATGCAATGGAGTGTCAATCCGTGGATGAACGATACGTTTTGCTATACAGTCATATATTTTTCCGAATGCCTTCCCACCCGAGATGCTAACCCACTGTACCGAGAGTATAGCTTCGTGTGCAAGGAAGCAAATTTGTATATAATTTATTGACGGCACCCTTAATTTCATTTGTGAATTACAGATCGAGTGAAACGGATCTAGAACGGTACCAACTTTCTTGCGAGTAGAACTGCTAAGTCAATAAAATTATTTTCCACTTGTTTCCGAATGCCAAACCTGGTACCCCATGAGTCAATCCGCTGTACATTATTGGCATTAGACACCTTATTTCACGGCTCGAATATTAAAGTAGAGCATCAAACCGTTTGCGACCGTTACCAGTTTTGTATAAAGTAAAACGATTTACTGAAGGCCTTGCACTCCGAAAGCCTAACCCGGTGTATGGGGGTATAACATCGTTTTCACAGGAACAAATTAGTAAACCTTTTAGTGAAGGGCACCATACCATCATGTATGAATAAGAAGATACTGGAACAAACATTTCGAGAGCGTTACCCCCTTCTTTGAGATTCGAAAGACTAAGTCAATAGCTTCACACATCCTGTGATTCCGAGAGACAAATCCGGTACCCGGGAGTAAATGCGCTGAAGAGTATAGGCTACAGACACCGTAGTTCACTGTATGAATAGTGAAGCAAACCGTCATTCCGTTATAGAACGTTAAGAATTTGTATATAGTCATTCTTATATCCGACGGCATTACCTTCCGAGAAGCCTAACCCGCTGTATCGAGAGTATAACATCTGTTGAGAGGAATAAATTATTGTCCATTTTAGTGACGGACAGCTTAACTTCATGTATGAATTACAATATCGAGGGTAAAACAGATAGAGAACACTGTTGGCAATGGACACCTTAATTCACAGCTTGCATACTAAAGTAAAGCGTCATACCGTTTGAGGACGTTGCCAATTTGTATAATCTCATACTCTTTACCTGATACTTACCTTTCGAGAACCAAACCCGCTGTAGCGTGTGTCCGGCTTAATGCTCACGGAAACAAATTGGTACACATTTTAGCAGACGGACGTCTTATCTTCCTGTGTGAATAGAATAATGGAGAGTCGAGCAGTTCGAGAGCGATCCTACCATCTTTGTGGTTCGAACGGGTGAGTCAATAGCTTCACGTATCCTGTTATTCCTATGGTCAAACCAGGTAATCCGAAAGTCAATCCGCTGTACACTATTGGAAATGGACACCTTAGTTCACTGTTAGGATATTAAATTACCAAATCATATAAAGTCAACCGTTTTACCGAAGGTCTTACCCGCCGAAGAGATGACACACTCCATCGAGAGTATAACATCGTGTTTAGAGAATCCTTATTAGTACACATTATAGTGATTGTATCCTAATTTTATGAATGTATTAGAAGGTGGAGGGTAAAACAGTTTGAGACCGTTACCACCATCAATAATATTTGAATGGCTAAATGAATAGCTTCATATATCCAGCGAATCCGGGAATCAAAGAATGTATTCATGGATTAAATCCGACGGAGAGTTTTGGGAATGGACACGTTAATTCACGGCCTGAATGTAATGTAGAGCGACAAACCGTTTGAGGAAGCTTCCAATTGGTATAAAGTCAATCGTTTTATTGATGAACTTACCATCCGAAAGCATAACGCGCTGGACCGAGAGTATAACAGGGTTTTCAGTGGAAACTGTATAAATGTATACATTCAATCCGTTGTAGGATGTTACGAATTGGTATATAGTCATTCATTCTGCACAATACCTTGCCTTCCGTGAACCCAACCCGCTGCAGCCATGGCCCTGCATAGTTTTCACGAGATCACATTTAGTAGACGTTTTAGCAGACAGACATCTTATTTTCACTAAAGAGTAGAACATGTGGGGATCAAGCCTTTCGAGAAATTTCGAACCTTCGTTTGGAGTCGAACGGCTAAGTGAACAGTTTCTCCTATCCTGTGATTCCGAGAGTCAAACCAGGTATACCAGGAGTAAATCCGCTGTACAGTGTTGGCACTAGACACATTACTTCACGGTATGAATATTAAAGTAGAACGTCCAACCGTTTGAGAAACGTACCAATTGCTATAAAGTCAATCCTCTTACCGAAGTCCTATCCTTCCGCGAACCTCACCCGCTTCATCGAGAGTATCAATTCGTGTTCAGAGAAAGAAATTGGTTGTCATTTCAGTAACGGGCACCTTAATGTCATGTATGAGTTACTAGATTGAGGGTCAAACCGTTCGAGAACGTTGTCAGCTTGTATGAGAGACGAACGGCGGTGTCAAAAGCTTCACATATAGCTGTGATTCCAAGAGTCAAGCCTGGTATTCCATGAATAAGTCCGCTGAAGAGTATTGAGAATAGGCACCTTCACTCGTGGTATGAATATTACAGTAGTAGGCCAAACCGTCGGAGAACAGTACCAATTGTTACAGAGTCAATCTTTTTACCGAGTATATTACCATCCTAGAATCTAACCCTCTGTAGCGATTGTCATGCTTAGTGCTCACGGAAACTAATTAGTGGACATTTTAGCAGCCGGACACATTATTTTTGTATGTGAATAGAATAATGGAGAGTCACACCGTTCGAGAACGATCCCATTTCTTTTAAGAGTCGATTGGCATAGTCAGAAACTTCACCGATCCTGTTATTCCGATTATTAAACCACGTCTTCCAGGGGCAAATCCGCTTTCCAGTTTTGGCAATTGATACCTTAGTTCACGGTTTGTATATCGTAGTAGAGCGTCAAGCCGTTTGTGAGCGATACCAAGTATAAAGTCAAACGTTTTACCGAAGACCATACCCTCCGAAAAACTGATCCGTTGCATCGAGAGTATAACTGCAAGTACAGTGAAAGAAATTAATGTTCATTTCTGTGACGAGCACCTTCACTTCATGTACGAATTAGGACATGAGGGGTCAAGCAGTTCGAGAACGTTACCTCCTTCTTTGAGAGACGAACGGCTAAGTCAATAGCTTCACCTATTCCAAGACTCCACGAATTAAACCATGCATTCTGCGAGTAAATCCGCGGTATTCGAGTTATTCGCGGTATGATTATTAACGTAATGCGTTAAATCGTTGCAGAACGCTACCTATTCGTATAAAGCCATTCTTACCGAATACCATACCTTCCGAGAACATAACTCGCTCTACCGAGTGTCTTGCTTAATGTTCACGAACACAAATTAGTAGACATGTTAGCAGACGGGAACCACATTTCCATGTATAAAGAGCGTAATCAAGAGTCAAACCGTTAGAAAACAATACCACCTTCTTTGGGAGTCCAACGGCTAAGTCAATAGCTTCAGATATCCTGTGTTTCCGAGAGTCATACCAGGTATTCCTGTAGTAATTCACTGTTATAATATTAAAGTAGAGCATCAAGCCGTTGTAGAACATTACCTATTGGTATTGAGTCAATCTCATTACCGAAAGCCATACTTCCGAGCAGCCTAACCCACTGTAGTGAGCGTCCTGCTTGATGTTCAAGGAAACAAATTACTAGAGGTTTTAGCAGACAGATGTCCCTTTTTCATGTATAAGTATCAAAACCTTCAGTCAAACCTTTCGAGAACGTTCCCACATTCCTTCAGGATCGAACGACTCAGTCAATAGCTACACATATTTTGTCATTCCGAACGTCAAACAAGGTATTACAGGAGAAAATCCACTATACAGTATTGGCATTAGCCATCATATTTCAAGACTAAAGTATTCCAGTAGAGCGCCAAACAATTTGAGAACGTTACCAATTTGAATCGCGTCAGACTTTTTACCGAAAGCATTGCCTTTGGTGAATCTAACCAGTTGTATTGAGAGTATAACATCGTGTCCAGTGAAACAAATTTCGATAAATTTCAGTGACGGTCACCTGAATGTCATGAATGAATTGGAAGATCGAGTGTCAAACCGTTGCAGCAAGTTACCACAATCACTGATAATCGAACGGCTATGCTAATTGCTTCACCTATCCCATGATTGTGAGAGTCAAATCAGGTATTTCGCTGGCAAATATCCTGTTCAGTATGGGCATTAGGCACCCTACTTCACTGTGTAAGTAGTAAAGTACGGAGTCATACCCTTGAAGATCGTTACCATCTGCTATGCGGTCAAACATTTACCGACGGTCTTACCTCCCGAGAACTTATCCTGCTGTGGCGAGAGTAATATTTCCTGTTCAGAGACGCAAGTTAGTATTTATTTTAATGGCGGCCAACTAGATTTCAAGTATGAATTAGAAGATCGAATGTCAAACATTTCGAGAACGTTACTGCCCTCTTTGATGTCCGAATGGGTAAGTCAATATCTACATACATCCTGTCATTCCAACAGTAAAATCGGATACTCCGGGAGTGAATCCGCTGTACAGTATGGGCAATAGTCACCTTAATTCTCTGAATGAATATTAAAGTAGAAGGTCAATCCGTCGGTGAATATTAAGAATTGGTACACAGTCATTCTTTTTACCGAATACACTACATTCCTACAACCTAACTCGCTGCAGCGAGTGTCATGCTTAGCGCTCAGGGAAACAAATTTGTAGACATTTCACCAGATGGATGCCTTATTTTCATTTATCAACTGAGAAATCGACAGTTAAGTCGTTCGAGAGCGATCCCACCTCATCTGAGAGTCGAAGGGCTAAGTCAATAGCTTCGCGTATCCTGCTATTCCGATAGGCAATCCTGCTATTCCGATAGGCAATCCAGTTATGCCGGGAGGCAATCCAATGTGCAGTATTGGCAATAGAAACCTTTATTCACGGAATGAATGTTAATATAGGTTGTCAAACCGTTGGACAACGATCCCACCTTCCTTGAAAGTCGCACAACTAAGTTAAAAGCTTGACCTATCCTATGATTGCGAGAGTCAGACCATGTATTCTAGGCGAAAAAACGCTGAACTATATTGGCAATAGACTCCGAAATTCACGGCATGAGTTCCAGCATTAAGAGTCAAACCGTCGGATATCATTAGCAATTGGTATAAAGCCATTCTTTTTAACCTATACCTTATATTCCGAGAACGCAAGCCGCCGTAGCGATTATCTTGCTTCGCGTTCAGAGGAATGAATTAGTAGACATTTTAGCAGACGGACACCTTAATATCATATATGAATAGGAAGATCGAGTGTCAAACCGTTTGAGGAAATTTCCACCTTCATTCAGCTTCACGTAGGCTGTGATGTGAGAGTCAAGCCTGGTATTCCAGTAGTAAGTCCGCTGAATAGTATTGGCAGTAGACACCTTAATACACGCCATGAATATTATGGTAGAGAGTCATACCTTCGGTGAACATTACAGGTTGGGATGTACTCATTCTTTCTACAGATTACCTTACATTTCGAGGACATAACTGGCTGCAAGGAGTGCCATGCTTCGTGTTCAGTGAAACATATCAGTCTTCATAATAGTGACGGGACCCTAAATATCATGTATGAATGAGAAGATCGCATGCCAAACCGTTCGAGAAAGTTATCACCTTCTTTGAAAGTCGCACCTCTAAGTCAATAGCTGCAGATATCCTGTGATTCCGAAAGGCAAATCCGATATTCCATGAGATAATCGACTGAAAAGTATTGGCATCATACATCCTGTTTCACGGTATAAATATTAAATTCCAGAGTCAAACCGTTGTAGATCGTTAACTCTTGCAATTTAGTCAAACATTTTACCGAAGGCGTTACTTTCCGCTAAGCTAACTCGCTGTATCGAGAGTATATATTCGTGTTCAGAGAAATAATCTAATACTCATTTTAGCGACGGGCAAGTTAATTTCACCTATGAATTAGATCATTGAGTGTCAAACCGTTCGAAAGCGTTACCAGCATCTTCGAGAGTCGAACGGCTGCAGCAATGGCTTCACCTACACTTCTGAATCCGAGACTCAAGCCTGGTATTCCAGGAGATAATTCGCCGAACAGTATTGGCAATAGACATATTAATTCACAGTCCGAATATTAAGGTTGAGAGTCAAACCGTCGGTGAATATTTCAGATCGGTATAATTTTACCCTTTCAACTGATTACCTTACCTTCCGCGAACCTTCCCGGCTGTAGTGACTGTCTTGCTTTGTTTGCAGGGAAAGAAATTTGAATACATTATAGTGTCGGGCACCTTAATTTCGTGTATGAAACAGAAGATCGAGGATCAAACAGTTGGAGAACGATACCGCCTTCTTTGAGTGTCGAACGTCTAAGTCTATAGCTACAGCTAACCTGTGATTCCGAATGGCTAACCGGATATTCCGGGAGTAAATCCGCTGAACAGGATTGGCAGTGGTCACGAAGCACATTTTCGAAAACATTAGCGTACAAAATTGTTGTTTTGACCTCAAAATCTCTGTGTAGCGAAGTGTTTTCTAGCACATAATATTCAATGCATCCTCGAAGGAAAGCAAATTGACCGCAATATCAATATGTTTCTAATTTGATTATAGTCTATGATATCGAAATCGAATAATTAAGTATTTCGACATTAACGATATAGGAAAAATGCAAATATGCTGATTATACATACCGTAGTATCAAAGTCAAAGAGCATTCGACTTCTGCTGTACAACATATTCCAACACATCGGTATTGAAATATTTATGTCAATATTTCTCTATAGCAAACGAAATAACAATACTGTACTATTTATGTTACCAGTACTTTGGATGACTATATATTATCTATCCCAACTTTTATTATCATTATTCAAAATCGCGATGTGCAAGAAAACGTATTCTCAAATAGTAAATAAAATACACAGAAGATATTGTTACTACTCCGGAATATAATAAACATCCCCGATAACTATGCTCAGCAGGAAATTCTGCATATAGAACCAGTCAACGGTGCCGATTCGGACCTACGACATAATTGAGTGACGGCAACTGCTGACGAGCGCATATAATTTGTATTACTATTCTGAGCAAAATTACGACGACGTTAGCAAGTAATCGCGGTCGAGATACAGCAAAATGCGAGTTATATTAATTCCATACTCGAATATAACGCGATTAATGAATTTATTCTGATGAATCAAATATTAAATATGTATAATAATATAAAACATTGAACATATTACCTCTCATTCGAATCCTCTCACATCGTTATAACAGCACGTACGAATTATGCTGAATCCCATCACTCGACCGCGACCAACGGACGAATCTCCTTTATTCACGCTGCAGCTCGTTAAACAAAGATTTTAGTTGCATAATTATTCGTCACGGAG
>NIJG01000832.1:39134-55371 GCA_002201625.1 Euglossa dilemma | reverse complement strand
TTCTTTCTCTGGCCCTGACGTTATACCCTCGAAACTGCGAGTTTGCTTCTCCGAAGGTAAGGCCACCGGTAATGTGTTTGTCTTTACACCAACTGTCAATTATGTCAAGCGGATTGACGCTCTACTTTACTATTCAAACCGTGAACTAAGGTGTCTATTACCAATACTGTTCTGCGGAATTACTCCCGGAATACCTGGTTTGACGCTCGGAATCGTAGGATGGGTAAGGCTATTAACTCAGCGGTTCGAATTTCAGCTATTGTGGTAGCGTTCTCGGGCGGTTTGATCCACGGTCATCTAAATCATACATGAAATTAAGGTGCCCGTCACAAAAATGCGAACTAAATTGCTTCTCTGAACAATACGTTACGCTCTCGAACCGGCGGTTCAGCTTCCCGGAAGGTTATTTATTCGCTAAGGAGAATGACTTCAGTGAAATTGGTTATGTTCACCGACGGTTTGACGGCCTGCTTTAATATTCGAACTGTGAATTAGGGTGTCCATTGCCAATATTGTGCAGAGCATTTACTTCCGGAACATTTGTCCTTCGAAATGCTTGTCTTTCGCAATCAGACGATATATAATGCTGTTGACTTAGCTGTGTCGCTCTCAAAGAATGTGATTACGCTCAGTAACGGTATGATGGTCGATCTTATAATTCCTACATAAAATTATCGTGCCCGTCACTATGATATATAGCAATTTGTTTCTGTTATCACTATGTCATACTCTCGATACAGCGGGATTCGTTCTCGGACAGTATTGTATTCTGCAAAAAGAATGACTTTATAACAGTTTTTAATCTGCTCCGATGATTTGACTCCCAACCTTAATGCTCATGATGAGAATATATGTCTATTTCAAGGGCTACACATCGGATGCACTCATAGAAAGCCTGGTATGACTCTCGGAATCACAAGGTAGGAGATGCTATTGAGTAAGCCGTTCGACTCTCACAGAAGGTGGTAACGTTTTCGGCCGGTTTGTTATTCGACTTTCTAATTCATAGATGATATTATGGTGCCCGTCACTAAAATGGATACTAATTGGTTGGCTTGAGCACGACGATATAGTCTTGACACAGCAGGTTAGTTTCTGCGAAGGTAAGGCCTTCGGTAAAATTTTGACAATGTACCCGAAGGTAGCGTTCTTAAATAAACTGACGCCCTGCTTTAATATTATACGCTTGAACTAAGGTGTCTAATGCCGTTACTGTTCAGAGAATTTGTGCCCGGAATACCGGGATTGATACTCGGAAACACAGGATATATGAAGCTATTCACTTAGCTGTTCGAATATCATTGAAGGTGGTAACGGTCACGAACTGTTTTATCCTCGACTTTCTAATTCATTCATAAACACAAGATGCCATCACTATAATGTGAACTAATGTGATTGTTTAAAAACGATGTTATACTCTCGATACAGCGGGTTAGTATCACTCAGGTAAGCCTTTCGGTAAAAGGATTGACCCTATACCAATTGGTAACGATCTCCAACGGATTGACGCTCGTTCTTCCTATTCATACATGAAATTGAGGAGCCCTTCACTAAAATGTATGCTGATTTGTGTCTCTCAACACGAAGTTATACTCACGCGACAGCCAGTTATGTTCTCGGAGTATAAGGTCTTCGGTAAAACGTTAGAATTTATACCAATTTGTAACATTCTTAAACGGTTTGACACTCTACTTTATTATACAAACTGCGAATTATAGTGTCCATTGCCATTACTGTACAGCGGATTTACCTCTTATAAACCTGATGTGACTCTCGGGATCTCTCGATAGGTGAAGCTGTTGTCATAGGTGTGCGATTCACAAAGAAGGTGGTCACGTTATTGAACAGTTTGACCATCGATCTTCTAATTCCTAAATGAAGTTAAGGTGCTCGCGGCTGAAATGAAAACTCCTTTTTTTCTCTGAACACGAAGTTGCAATCTCGATACAGCGGATATTTTTTTCGGAGGGTAAATTATTCGGTGAAGCCTTTGACTTTATAGCAATTGGTAAAGTTCTCACACGGTTTAACGCTCTATTTTAATATACAAACCGTGCATGATGGTATCTATTACCACTACTACTGTACAGCGGATTTTCTCCGGGAATACCAGGTTTGACTCCCGGAATCGCAGGACGGGTGCAGCTATTGGCTTAGTGTTACGTTTGCCACAGAAGGTGGCAGCGTTCTCGAGCGGTTTGACACTTCAGCTTCCAATTCGTACATGAAGTTATGGTGATCGTCACTGAAATGAATACTACTTTCTTTCTCTGAACACGAAGTTATACTCCCGGTACAGCGCAATAGGCTTCCGGAGGGAAAGGTCTTCAGTAGCGCGTTTGACTTTATACAAATTGTTAGCGTTCTCAAACGGATTGACGCTCTACTTTAGTGTTCATACCGTAAATTAAGGCTTATATTTCCAATACCGTTCAGCGCATTTACTCCAGGAACACATCGTTTGACTCTCGGAATCACAGGATAGGTGAAGCTATTGACTTATCCGTTCGACTCTCACAGACGGTGGTAACGTTCTCGAGTGGTTTGACACTCGACCGTCTAATTCATTCGAGAAGTTAAAGTGCCCGCTACTGAAACGAATACTAATTTCTTCCTCTGAACACGAAGCAATACTCTCGATACGCCGTGTTAGCTTCTTGGACTGTATGGCATTAGCTAAAATGTTTGTCATTATGGCAAATAGTAACGTTCTCACACACTATGACGCTCTATTTTCATATACACTCTGCGAATTATGGTATCTATTGCCAATAATCTGCAGTGGATTTACTTTTTGGATACCTGGTTTGACTCTCGGAATCACAGCATCGGTGGAAATATTGACTTATGCGTTCGACTCTCACGGAGGGTGGTAACGTTCTGGAATAGTTTGATCCTGGAATTTCTAATTCATACATGAAGTCGAGGTGCCCGTCTCTGACTTGAATACTAATTTCTTTCTTGCTACACGAAGTTATACTCTCGATGAAGCGGGAGAATTTGGCGGAAGGTTAAGTCTTCGGAAAAACGTTTGATATTATAGGAATTGGTAACGTTCTCGAACGGTGTGATGCACTATTTTCATATTCGAACCGTGAATTAAGATGTCCATTGGCCATACTGTTCAGCGCACTTACTCCTGGAATACCAGGCTTGACTCTCGGAATCACAACTATAGGTAAAGCTAGTCACTCAGGCGTCGTCTCTGAATGACGGTGGTAACGATCTGGATCGGTTTCACACTAGATTGTCTAATTCATATATCAAAATAAGGTGTGCCTCTGATATATTGTCTGATGATTTGTTTCAGTGAGTACTAAGTATGACACTCGCAACAGCGGGTTAGGTTCTAGGAAGGTAATGAATTCAGTTAATAGAATGACTCTATACCAATTGGTAATGTTCTCCGACGAATTCATCTCCTGTTTTATTGTTCATACCGAAAATTATGGTGTCTATTGCCAAAACTGTACTGCGCATTTACTCCCGGAATACCTGGTTTGAATTTCGGAATCACTGGATAAGTTATGCTATTGACGTAGCTATGCGACTAGAAAAGAATATGATAACGTTCCAGAACGGTTACTCTCTCGATCTTCCGAGTCATGCACGATAATATGGTGTCTGTCTGCTAAAATCTCTACCAGAGTGTTTCTTTGAGCACGGAGGAAGACACACGCTGCATCGGGATAGATTCTAGGTAGTTAAGATATTCTGTAAAAAGAATTACATTATACCAATTTGTAATGTTCTCCGACGGTTTGATTCTCAACATTCATATTCATGCCGTGAACTATGATGTGTATTGCCAACACTGTTCAGCGGATTTACTTTCGGAATACCTGGTTTAACTCTCGGAATCGCAGAATAGGTGCTGCTAATAATTAAGGAGTTCGATCTTCAACTATGGTGGGAAGGTTCTCCAACGGCTTGACACTCGATCATACAATTCATAGATGAAATTAAGGTGCCGGTCTCTAAAATGTCTATTTACGTGTTACCATAAACACTAAGCAAAGCAATCTCTACAGAAGGTTGATCTTGTAGGAAGGTAATGCCTTCGGTAAACAGGTTGATTCCATGGGAGTAAGTAAAGTTCTACAACGGAATCACAGGATAGGAGAAGCTATATATTTGGCCGTTCGAATCTCAAAGAAGCTGGGATCGATCTGGAATTGTTTGACGGTCGATTTAACAATTCATACGTAAAAATGAAGCGTCCGCCAGCTAAAATTTCTACTAATTTGTTTCCGTTTACACTGAGCAACACACATGCTGGAGAGGGTTAAGTTCTCTGAAGGTATGTGAATTGATAAAACGGTTCACTTTTTACCAACAGGAAACGTCCTCAATCGACTTCACACTTTACTTTAATATTCAAACCGTGAATGAAGGTGTCCGTTGCCACTACTGTACATTGCCTTTACTCCTGGAATACCTGGCTTGACTCTCCGCATCACTGGATAGGTGAAGCTATTGACATAGCCGCTAGTCTTTCACGAATCGCGCTCACGATCTCGAACAGTTTGACGCTCGATCTTCTAATTCATACATGACAATAATATGTCCTTCACTAAATTATATACCAACTTGCTTCTCAGAATACGAAGTAATACTCTCGATACGGCTGGATATATTCACGGAAGGTATGGCATTCGGTAAAACAAATGACTTCATACCAATTGGAAATGTTCCCCGAAGGTTTGACTCTCCACTGTAATATTCAAATCGTGAATTAATGTATCTATTGGCAATACCATTCGACCGATTTGCAGTTGGAATACTTGGATTGACTCTCGGATTCACAGGATAGGGGAAGCTATCGTCTTAGCACCTGTACACTCAAACAAGGTGGTTCCTTTCTCAAACGGTTTGACTCTCGATGTTGACATTTATACACAAAGATGCGGTGTGCTTGCGCGAAAATCTCTAGAAATTTATTCCGGTAAATAATACGGAAGCCTATCGTTACAGCTGGATGGGTTCTCGTAAGGTAAGGACTTCGGTAAAAAGTTTGACGCCTCGTAACGTTCTACAATGGCTTGAATCTGCACATTAATATTTATAGCTGGAAGTAGCGTGTATAACGCCAATACTGCACAGCGGAATGACTCCCTGAATACCTGGTTTGACTTTCTCAATCACAGTATGGGTGAAGCTATTGACTCAGCCGCTCATGTCTCAAAGAGGATGGTAACGTTCGCGAAGGGTTTGACTCTCTATCTTCTTATTCATACATGTAACTCAGGTGGCCGTCACTAAAATGTATACTAATTCATCCCACTGAACACAATGTTACACTCTCGATACAGCGGGATAGGTTTGCGGATGGTAAGGTCTTCGGTGAAACGTTTGACTTGGTAAGAATTGGTAACGTTCTCATACGGTTTGATGCTCCACTTTAATATCCATACCGCGAATTATGGTATCTATTGCCTAAACGCTTCAGAAGATTTACGCCAGTATCGACTCTCAAGGGTGTTCGTTCTCGAACGTTCTCGAACGCTTTGAACATCCAAATTCTAATTCATACATGAATTTTATGTGCCGTCGATAAAATGTATACTAATATGTTTGCCGACGGATGAAGTTATACTCTAGATGCAGCAGGTTTTGATCTAGGAATGTAATGGCTTCGGTGAGAAGTGTGACTCTAAGCCAATTGGTAGAGGTCTCCAGCAGTTTGACTTTCTATTCGAATGTTCATACTGTAAAGTATGTTGTCAATTGCCTATATAATTCAGTGGATTTACTCCCGTAATGACTGGTTTTACTCTGTGAATCACAGGATAGGCGAAGCTATTGCCTTAGCTATGCGACTGTCAATGAAGGAGGTAACGTTTTCGAGCGGTGTATCTCTCGATCTTCTTGCGCATACGAGAATTTCATGTGCCTTTCACTAAAGTGTACACTAACTTGCTCCTCTAGACACGAAGATATACTCTCGGTACAGCGGGTTATGTTCTCGGAAGGTAAGAACTTCGGTAAAAGGTTCCTGTATCAGTAGGTAGAGCTCTACAATGGTTCATCACAGTACTTTAACATTGATACGGTGTATTAAGGTGTCCATTGCCAATAATGTACTGGAGATTTACTTCCGAAATACTTCGTTTCATTCTTGGTATCACAAGATAGGTGCAGTGATTGACACAGGCGTTCGACTCTCACAGAAGGTAGTATCGTTCCCGATCGGATTAGCCATCAATCTGTTAATTGATACATGAAGCTAATGTACCGGTCACTGAAATGGAGTCCAATTTTGTTTCCTTGTGCGCAAATTGATACTTTCGATACAGCAGGTTAATGTTTCGGTGCGTTAGACCCTCTTTTATACTTTTGACTTTATTCCACTTGGTTACGTTCTACAACGGTATGACGGTCGGCGCTGTTAGTCAAACCGTAAATTCAATTATCTGTTGCCAATACTATTCAGCATATTTACTCCAGGAATATCTGGTAAGACTGTCGGAAACACAGGATAACAGCAGCTATCGTCTTAGATGTGCGACTTTCAAAGAAGGTGATAACGTTCCCGAACTTCTAATTCGTACTCGAAATTAAGGTGCCTGTCGCTCGAATGAGTACTAATTTGTTTCTGTGATCATGAAGTTATGCCCGCCATACTGCGCCCTATGTTCTCGGAAGGTAAGGTGTGCGAAGAACATTATGACGTTATTCCAATTGGTATCGTTCTCAAACTGATTGACGCTCTACTTTAATATGCATACCGTGAAGTATGCAGTCTACTGCCTATAGTGTTCAGCGGATTTAGTCCCGGAATACCTCGTTTGACTCTCAGCATCACCGGATCGGTGACGCTATTGACTTAACTTTGTGACTCACAAGAAAGTTGGTAACATTCTCCAACGGTTTGCCCCTCGATCTTCTAATACGTACATGAAGTTAAAATGGCCGTCACCAAAATGTCTACTAATTTGATCCCCTGAACACGAACTTATACTCTTGATACTTCAGGTTAGCTTCTCAGAACGTAAGGCTATCCGTAAAGTGTTCGATTCTATACCAATAGGTGACGTTCTACAACGGTTCTACGGTCTGCTATAATATTCAAACTGTAAATTAAGGTGTCTATTGCCAATACTGTGCAGCAGATTTACTCCAGGCATACGTACTACGACTCTCTGTAGCACAGGAAATGTGAAGCTATTAACCTTGACCTTCGAATATCAAAGAAGAGAGTAACGTTCTCGATGGTTTTGATCCTCGATGCCGATAATTATACACAAACATGTGGTATCCGTCCGCTAAAATGTATAGTAATTTGTTTCCGTGACCAACGAGTAGGACACTGACTACAGCGGGATAAGTTCTCGGAACATAAGGTATTCGGTGAACGGAATGACATTATATGAATTGGTAATGTTCTCCAATGATTTGACTCTCGATCTCGTAATTCATACATGATATTAAGGTGCCCCGCATGATGAAGTTTACTAATTTGTTGCTCTGAATTCCACGTTATACTCTCGGTACAGTGCGTTAGGTTTTCAGAGGATAACGTCGTCAATTAAACGTTTGACTTTATACCAATTGGCAACGTTCTCAAACGGTTTGACGCTCTATTTTAATATTCAAACCGTGAATGTAGGTGTCTCCTGCCAATACTGATCAGCGGATTTTCTCCCAGGGTACCTGCAGTGACTCTCGGTATCGTAGGATTCATGAAGCTGTTGACTTAGCCGATCGTCTATCACAGAAGATGGGAACATTCTTGAGCGATTTCACCCTCGATATTCTAATTCACAGATGAAATTAAAGTTGCGCGGCACTAAGATGAAGACTAATTTGTATATCTGAACACGAAGTCATACCCGCAATACAGTGGGCTATGTTCTCGGAAGGTAAGGTATCCTGAAAGGAGTTTGACGATATACCAATTGGTAACGATCTCGAGCGGTTTGACTCCGTACTTTATTATTCATGCCGTGAATTGAGGAGTCTATTGCTACCACTGTTCACCGGATTTACTCCCGGAATACCTGGTTTGACTCTCGGAAACAAAGGATATGTGAAACGATTGACATAGCTTAAGACTTTCAAAACCGGTGGTATCATTCTCTAACGGTTTAGCTATCGATATTCCTATTCGTATACGAAATTAAGGGGCCAGTCATTATAAGGTATCCTAGTTTCCTTCACTGGATACGGAGTTATACTCTCAATACAGCGGGTTAGGTTCTCTTACGTTAATGGCTGCGGTAAGGAGATTGTCTCTATACCAACAGATAACGTTGTACAACGGATCATACCTGCACTTTAATATTCATACCGTGAATTACGGTGTCTATTGGCAACAATGTTCAGTAGACCTAATCCCGTAATACCTTGTATGACTCTCGGAGTCACAGGCTAGATGAAGCTATTGACATAGACGTTCGACTCTCGGAGTAGGGTGTAACGTTCCCGAACAGTTTGACACTCGATCTTCTAATTGATTCATGAACTTTAGGTGCTCGACAATTAAATGCATTGTAAATTCCATCTGTGAAAACGACGTTATGCTCTCGATCCAGGGGGATAGCTTCTCGGAAGGTTAGGTATTCGGTATCGAGATTGACTTTACTCAATTTAATAACGTTCACCAACGGTTTGACAGCCTGCTTTAGTATTCGAACAGTGAATTATGGTGTCCATTGCCAATACTGTACAACGCATTTACTCTCGGAACATGTTGATCGAGTTTCACAATTACAGGATTTATGAAGCTATTGACTTAGCTGTGCCGTTCTCACCGAATGTGGAAAAGCTCTGTCCCTGTTTGACCGTGGATCTTCCAATTCCTACATTGAATTATGCTGTCCATCACTAAAATGTATAGTATTGAGTTTACTCCGAACTCAACTTTATACTCTCTAAACGGCGGGACAGATTGGCGGGAGGTAAGGTTTTTCTAAAGAATTTGACTCTACATCAATATGTATCGACCTACAGCGGTTTCACGTCCAGCTTTAATACTCAATCCCTCAGTTAATGTGTTTATCTCCTATAATGTACAGGGCATTTACTCCCGGAATACCTACGTTGACATTCGGAATCACAGGTGGGTGTATCTGTTGACTTAGCCGTTCGACTCCCAAAGAAGGCAGTATCGTTTTCGAACGGTTTGACTTTCGATATTGCTGTTTATACATGAAAATGTGGTGCCCGTCTGCTACCATGTCTACTAATCTGTTTCCGTGAACATTAAGCAAGTCCCTCGATACAGCGAGTTAGGTGCTCGGAAGGTAATGTATTCGGTAAGAGGAATGACTTTATACGAATAAGTGACGTTCTGCAATGACTTGACGCTTTACGTTATTAAGCACACCGTAATTTAAGGTGTCTATTGCCAATATTGTTCAGCGGATTTACTCCCAGAATACATAGTTTGATTCTCGAAGTCTTGGAATAGGTGAAGCTACTGACTTAGCCGTTGGTCTAACACAGAAGGAGGTAACGTTCTCGATCGGTTTGACACTCGGTCTTCTAATTCATACATGAAATTAATGTGCTTGGCACTAAAATGTTTATTGGTTCGTCCCTCTGAACAAGAAGTTATACTCTCTACACAGCGGGTTAACATCTCTGAAGGTTGGGCTATCGGTAAAGTGTCGGACTCCATATCACTAGGTAACGTCCTACAACGGTTTGACTGTCTGCTTTAATATTCAATCCGTGAAAGAAGTTGTCTATTACCAATAATGTTGAGCTGAATTACTCCAGGAATACTTGGACGCACTGTGGGAATCGCAACTGTAGGCGATGTTATTGACTTAGCCGTTCGACTCTCAAAGGAAGTGGTAACGATCTGGAACGGTTTGACCACCGATCTATTAATGCATACATGATGTTAAGATGCCCTTCATTGAAATGAAGACTAATTTCATTATCTGAACCAAGAAGTTATTCTCTCTATACAGCCGGTTAACTTCTTGGAAGGTAAGGTCTTCAGTGAGAAGTTTGACTCCGTAGGAATAGGTAACGCTCTCAATCGGTTTGGCACTCTTCCTTAATATTCAGACCGTGAAATATGGGTTCTACTGCCAATACAGTACAGCGCATTAACTCCCGGAGTACCTGGTTTGACTATCGGAACAACAGGATAGGTGAAGCTATTGACATAGGTGATCGAATATCATAGAAGGTGGTAACTGTCTTGAACTGTTTAACCCTGGATCTTCTAATTCCTACATGACGATAAGGGGTCCATCACTGAAATGAATACCAATTTCCTTCTCTGAATACGAAGTTACACTCTTGATGAAGCGGGATAGGTTCTCGTAAGGTAAAGCCTTCTGTAAAAAGTTTGACTTTGTACGTATAGCTAATATTCTACAGCGGAATGTCTCTATACTTTAATATCGATAACGTTTGTTAGTTGTCTATTGCCAATACTGTACTGCGGAATATCTACTGGAATACCTTGCTTCATTCACAGAATCGCTGGATATGTGAAGATATTGACTTAGCCGTTCGACCCTCAAATAAGTTGGTAACGTGCTCGAACGGATTGTCTCCCTATCTTCTAATACGCACATAAAATTGTGATGCCCACCACAGAAATGTATATTAATGTCATTCTATGAACACGAAGGTATACGCTCGATACAGCGTGTTATCTTCTCGGATGGTAAAGCCTTCAGTAGAAGGTTTGACTTTATACGAAATGTTAACCTCTTGTATCGATTTAATGGTCTGCCTTAATATTCATACATTGAACTATGGCGTCTATTGCCAATACTGTATGGCGTATTTAGTCGCGTAGTACTTCGCTTGACCTGCGGAAACACATGATTGGTGATGATACCGACTCAACTCTTCGACTCGCAACGAAGGTGGTAACGATCTCTAACTGTTTCAAACTCGATCATTTAATTCATACATGAAATTAAGGTGCCCGACCATAGAATGTCTACTTATGTGTTTCCATGATATCGAAGCATGGCACCGCCTACAGAGTGTTGGTCTTCTTGCAAGTTAAGGCCATCGACAAAAAGTTTGATTCTATGCGAGCAAGTGAAGTCATGCAACGGTTTGACGCTCTACTTTAATAGTCGAACCGTGAATTCCGGTGTCACGTGCCAATACTTCTCAGCGGATATCCTGCCGGCATACATGGTTTGGCTCTCGGAATTACCGTATAGTTGAAGCTATTGACATAGCCGTCCGGTTCTCAAGGAATGTGGTAACCTTCCCGAACGGATGATCCCTCGATCTCCCTGTTCATAATGAAATCAAGGTGCCCGTCACAAATATGATCACTAATTTCTTCCTCTAATCACAATGTTATACACTTGACACGGCGGATTAACTTCTGCGAAGATAAGGCCATCAGAAAAGTATTCGACTTTATACCAATTGGCAATGGTCTCAAACGGTTTGACGCTGTACTTTAAAATTCAAACCGTGAAATCTGGTGTCTGTTGGCAACACTGTTCAGCGGAATACCGGGAATTCCTGGTTTGACTGTGCGAATCACGGGATTTGTGAAGCTGTGGATATAGCCGTTCGACTCTCAAAGAAAGCGGTAACGATCTGGAACGGTTTGACACTCGATCAACTAATTCATACATAAAGTTAAGGTGTCAGCCTGCTAAAATGACTACTAATTTGCTTCGCTGAACGCGTAGTTATACCCACGATACGGCGGGTCCTTTTCTCAATAGGTAAGGTATCGGGAATGGAGTATGACCTTATTGTAATTGGTAACGTTCTCCAGCGGTTTTACTCTGTTCTTTAATATTCATACCGTGGGATAAGATGACTATTGCCAATAATGTTCAGCGCATTTACACCTGGAATACCTGATTTGCCTCTCGGAATCAAAGGATAGGTGCTGCTATTGACTTAGATATGCGAACATCAAAGAAGGTGGTAACGTTCTCAAACGGTTTGACCTTGGATCTTCTATTTCGTAAATGATAGTCCAGGTGCCCGGGACTAAAACGTATACTTATTTGTTTCTCTGAACATGAAGTTATATTGAAGATACGGAGGGATAGCATCCCGAAGGTAAAGCCTTCTGTGTAGAGTTTGTCTCTATAGCAATAAGTAACGTTCTGAAGCAGTTGGATCTGTAGATTAATGTTCTTACCGTGAACTAAGGTGTCTGTTGCTAGTAATGTTCAGCGGATTTACTCCCAGATTACCTCGTTTGACTCCAGGAATCACAGGATGGGAGAAGCTATAGTCTTAGCCGCTCGACTCTTTAAAGATGGTGGTTACGTTCTCGCACTGTTTCACTCTCGATCTTCGAATTCATACATGAATTTTACGTGCCCGTCACTAAAATGTATACTAATATGTTCCTCTGAACATGAAATTGTACTCTCCATAAAGCGGGTTTATGTTCTGGGACGGTACGTTCTTCGGTAAATGGTTTGACCAAATACCTATTCGTAAGGTTCTCAAAGAGTTTGATGCCCTGTTTTAATATTCAAATCGGGGAATAAGGTGCCTCGTGCCAAAACTGTTCAGCGCACTTACTCCCGGTGTACCTGGCCAGCCTCTCGGAATCGCAGGACAGGTGAAGCTATTCAGTTAGCCGTTTGAATCTCAATGATGGTGGTTGCACTGTCGAACGGTTTGACACGTCATCTTCATATTCAAAATGAAATTATGGCCCCGTCACTAAAATGTTTACTAATTTGACCTTTGTCCACTTAGTCATGCTATCGGTGAAGCTGGTGAGGTTCGCCTTCGGTAACACGTTTGCTTTTATAACAATTGTTAACGTTCTCACAGGCAATGACGCTCTAAGTTAATATTCACTCCGCAAATTAAAGTATCTACTGCCAATAATCTTTAGCCGATTCACCTTCGGATTACCTGGCTTGACTCTCGGAATTACAGTATAGATGGAGCTACAGACTTATACGTTCGACACGCAATGAGGGTGGTAACGTTCTCGAACGGTTTGATCATCGATCTTCTAATTCATACATGAAAATAAGGTGCCCGTAATTGAAATAATTAGTAGTTTATTTCTTTAGTATGCAAACCGTGAATTACGGTGTCTATTGCAAAAACAGTTCCGCGGATTTACATCCGGAATACCTTATTTGACACTCGCAATCACAGGGTTGGTGAAGCTATTGACATAAACGTTAGTTTCTCACAGAAGGTGGAAACGTCCTCGAACGGTTTGACTCTCGATCATCTAATTCATACATGAAACTATGGAGTCCGTCACAGAAATGAAAACTAATTTCATTCTCTGAACGCGAAATTATAGAATCGAAACGGCGGGAGAGCTTCTCCAAAGGTAAGGCCATTGGTAAACTGTTTGACTTTATACCAATTAGCAATGCTCCCCAACGTGTTGACGCTATAATTTACAATTCAAACCGTTAATTAAGGTGTCGATTGGCAATATACTTCAGCGCATTTTGCATCGGATTTCCTGGTCTGACTTTCGGAATCACAGGATACGTGAAACTACTGACTATTCCGGTCGACTCTCAAACACGGGGGTAACGTTCTTGAACGGTTTGACCCTCGATCTTTTAATTTATAGATGAAATTTAGGTGACCACCACTAATATGTATACTAATTTGTTCCTCTGGACACAATGATATGCTGTGTGTACAGCGGGATGAGGTTCCGGAAGGCATGGTCTTCAGCAATCCTTTGACTTCATACCACTTGCATGCTTTCTTAAACGGATTGACGCTCTAGTTCAATATTCAAACCGTGAAATAAGGTGTCTGTTGCCGATAGTGCACAGGGCATTTACACCTGGAATAACTGGTTTAACTCTAGAAGTCATAGGACATGTGAAGCTATTGGCTTAGCCGTTCGACTCACAAAATGAGGTATCGTTCTCGAACGGTTTGACTCACGATCTTCTAATTCATATATGAAAATAAGGTGTGCTCCTGCTGCTACGTCTGCTAATTCGTTCCTGTGAACGCGAAGCAAGATAATCGCTACGGCGGATTAAGTTCTCGGAATGTATGGTGTAGGTTTCAAATAAGGACTTAAATAAGGTATAAATAATGGCTTTATACCAATTGCTAATGATCTCCGTCGGCTTGACACTTAACGTTAGTATTCATGCTGTTAATTACGGAGACTATTGCCGATATCATTTCGCGCATTTACGCCTAGAATGCGAAGTCTGACTCTCGCAATCATAGGATTGGTCAAGCTCTTGACTTAGGTGTGCAATTTTCAAAGGAGGTGGGATCGTTCTCGCATGGTTTGACTATCGGTTTCGCCTTTCATAGATAAAAATGCTGTGCGTCTGCTTGAAGGTCTACTAAATTCTTTCCGCCAGCGCATAGCATGAAACTAGATGTTGAGGATTAGGTACTAGGACGGTATGGTTTCCGATAAATAGTATGACTTTATAACAATTGGTTATGATCACCAACGGACTGACTCTCTACTTTAATGTTTAAACGGTGAATCATGATGTTTATTGCCAATGCTTTTCAGTCGATTTACTTCTGGAATACTAGGCTTGACTCTCGGAGTCACAAGTATAGGTAAAGCTATTGACGCAGCCAATGAGTAAAAAGTATGACTCTATACCAATTTGTAATGTTCTCCGACGGTTTGACTCGCTACTTTAATATCCATGCCGTGAGTTAATGTGTCTATTGACATTACCATTCAGCGCACTTAAGTCTGGAATTGCAGGTTTGACTCTCGAAATCACATGAATATGTGAAGCTATTGATTCAGCCGTGCGTGTATCATAGAAAGTGGTACCGCTATCGAACGGTTTAGCCCTCGATCTTCCAATTCATAGATGAATTTAATGATCCATCGCTAAAATGTATAATAATATGTTTCCATAAACACGAAGTTATATTCTCGATATGGCGATTTAGCTTCTCGGGCGGTCAAACTTTCGGTAAATCGTATGAATTTACAGATGCTGGTAACTATCTAAAACGGTTTGACGCTATACCTTAACAATCAAATAGTGAATTGAGGTGTCAGTTGCTAGTAATGTTCAGCGGATTCACTTAAGGAATGTCAGGTTTGTCTCTCGGAATGACAGGATAGGTGAAGCTATTGACTTAGCCGTTTGAATCTCTAGGACGGTTGTAATGTTCCCGAACTGTTCGACCCTCGATCGTCTAATCCATACATGAAGTTAATGTGCCCGTTACTGAAACGAATACTGATTTGTATCTCTGGTCACGAAGTTATACTGTCGATACAGCGGGATAGGTTCACGAAGGGTGAGGTGTTCGGTGAAACATCAGATACTATACTAATCGGTAACGTTATCAAGCGGGTTCATATTCCACTTTAATATTCCAAACGCGAATAAAAGTGCCCATTGCCAATAGAATACAGCGGATTTACTCCTGATATTCCTGGTGTGACTCGCGGAATCACACGTACAAGTGACGCTATTGACTTAGTTGTTCAAATCACAAAGAAGGTGGTAAGGTCCAGAAACGGTTTGCCTCCCGATATGCTCATCCATACATCAAATTAAGGTACCAGTCACTACAATGAATACATGTT
Source organism: Euglossa dilemma (assembly GCA_002201625.1). NCBI lineage: Eukaryota > Metazoa > Arthropoda > Insecta > Hymenoptera > Apidae > Euglossa > Euglossa dilemma. Next base: position 39,884 of record NIJG01000832.1, on the reverse strand, counting down.
TCTTTACGTTTACATTAAGCAATACATTCGTGGCAGCGGGTTGGGATCTCGGTAGGTATGATAATTGATAGCACGTTTGACTTTATACCAACTGGTAACGCTTTCAAACGGTTTCACGCTCTGCGTTAATATTCAAACCGCGTATTATGGTGCCCATTGTCAACAGTGCGCGGCAGATTGGCATCCGGCATACATGGCTTGCCTATCGGAATAGCAGGGTATGTGAAGCTATTGACTTAGTCGTGCGACCCTCAAAGAGGTTGGTAACATTAAAAACGGTTTGACCATCGCTCTTCTAATTGATACACGCAATTATGCTGCCGTCACTAAAATGTGTACTAATTCTTTCCACTGATCACGATGTTATACTCTCGATACAGCGGGTTCGGCCTTCGGCGGGTTAGGTATTCGGTAAGAAGTATGACTTTTTACCAATTGGTAACGCTCTCAAATGTTTTGACGCACCACTTTAATATTCATACCTCGAATTAGGGTGTCTATTGCCAAACAATGTACAGCGGATGTACTCCTAGCATACCAAGTTTGACACTACGGAATCACAGGATAACTGAACCTATTGACTCAGGCGTTCGACTCTCTAACAAGGTGGCAACGTTCTCGAACATTTTGAACCCGATCTTCCAATTCATACATGAAATTAATGTTCTCGTCGCTAAAACGTATACTATTTCGTTCAACTGCACACGAGGTTATACTCTCGATACAGCTGGTTAGCTTTTCAGAGGGCTA
>NIJG01000832.1:19450-34407 GCA_002201625.1 Euglossa dilemma | reverse complement strand
CTGATTTGACTCTCGGTATCACAAGATAGGTGAAGCTATTGACTTAGCAGTCCGACTCTAAAAGAGGGTGGTTACGTTACCGTACTGTTTGACTCTCGATTTTGCGCTCCATACGTGGAATTAACCTTTCAGTCTGCTGTAATGTTTACAAATTTCTTTCCGCCATCATTAAGCAAGGCACTCGCTATAGCGGGTTAGGTTCCCCAACGGTATGATACTCAGTAATGGAATGACTTTATACGAATTGGTAATGTTCTCCGGCCGTTTGACTCTCTACTTTAATGTTCATAGCGTGAATTATGGTGTCTGCTGCCAATACTGGTCAGTGGATTTTCTCCTGGAATACCAGGTGTGACACTCGGAGTCACAGGATATGTGTGGCTATTGTCTTAGCCGCTCAACTGGCAACGAAGGTGATAACGATCTCGAACTATTTGAACCACGATCTTCAAATTCATACATGAAATAAAGGTGCGCGCTTCTAATATGTCAACTTATATGTTTCCATGAAGTCTAAGCAAGGCACTCCCTAGAGTAGGTTGGACTACGCGGGAGGTAAGGCCATTGGTAAAAAGTTTCATTCCACACGAATAGGTAAGNTTGGTAAAAAGTTTCATTCCACACGAATAGGTAAGCACGGAGTTATACTCCCGAAACAGCGAGTTAGTTTTTCGGAAGGTAATGCATTCTGTAACAAGTTTGACCACACACATGTTCTACAATGTAATGTTCTACAACGGCTTGACGGCCTGCTCTAATATTCAAGCCATGAATTAAGATTGCCATAGCCCATTCTATTGAGCTTATATACTTCCGGAATACTAGGTTTGCCTCTCCGAATCGCAGAATAGGTGAAACAATTGACTGAGACGTTCGTCTCTCACGGAAGTTGGTACTGTTCTCGAATGCTTTGACCATCGATATTCTGGATCATCTATGAATTGAAAGTGCCGTCACTAAATTATATACTAATATGTTTCCCTATAGTGGCAGCTATATACTCGATGCGGCGGGTTAGCTTCTGGAACGGTAAGGCATTCGCTATAGCGTTTGACTTAATTGGAATTAGTAACGATCACCCACGGTGTTACGCTCCATTTCAGTATTCAAACTGCGAATTAAGGTGACAAGTGCCAATACTGTTTAACGGACTTACATCTCGTTTTTCCCGGGTTGACTCTCGGAATTACGAGGTAGGTGAAGCTATTGAATTAGCCGTTCGTCTCTCGCAGAAGTTGGTAACGTTATCGATCAGTTTGACCCGCGATCTTCTAATTCATGCATGAAATTAAGGTGCTCGTCAGAAAATGTACAATAGTTCGTACCTCAGAACACGGTGTTATGCTCCCGATACAGCGAGCTAGAACCTCGGCGGGCAAGGCATCCTGTAAGAAGTTTGACCCTACTCCTATCGGTAGTGCTGTGCAACGGCTTAACGGCCTCCTTTAAAATTCATACCGTGAATTAAGGTGTCTATCGCCAATAATGTACAGCGGATTGACTCCGGGAATACCTGATTTGACTATCGAAATAACAGGATGGGTGAAGCTATTGACTTAGATGTGCGACATTCAAGGAAGGTGATGACATTCTTGCACGGTTTGACAATCGGTCTTCTAATTCATACATGAGGTTAAGGTGCCCGTGGCTGAAAAGAATACTTATTTCTTTCTCTGCGCACGAAGTTATAAACTCAATACACCTGGTTAGTTTTTCGAATGGTAAGGTCTTCGGGACAGCGTTTGACTTTAAAGCAATTGGGAACGGTCTGAAACGGTTTGACGGAATGCTTCAATATCAAACCTTCATTTTTGGTGCCTATTGCTAATACTGATCAGCGGACTTACTCCTGGAATACAAGGCACGATTCTCGCAATCACATCTATAGGTGAAGCTATTGCCGCAGCCCATTGTGTCTCAACTAAGGTGGTAACGATCTCGAACGGTTTTACCCTCGATATTCTAATTCATTCATGAAAATAAGGTGCTGACACTGAAATGATTGTAATTTTTTTCTCTGAACTCGAAGTTATACTCTCGATACAGCGGGTTAGTTTTTCGGAGGGTAAGGTCTTGGGTAAAACGTTTGGCTTTATACGAATTGTCAATGGTCCAAAACCGCTTGACGCACTATATTAATATTCAAACCGCAGATTAAGGTGTTTATTGCCAATACTGTTCAGCCGACTTACTCCAGGAATACCTGATTTGAATCTCGGAGTCTTATGATAGGTGAAACTATACACTTAGCCGTTCGTCTCTCACAGGAGGTGGCAACGTTCTCGAACGGTTTGACCCTCGACATTCTAATTCATGCATTGAATTGAGATACTCGACACTAAATTGTATACTAGTTCGTACCTCTGAATACGATGTTATTCTCTCGGTACAGCGGGTCAGTTCTTCGGAGGGTAATGTAGTGTGTATGCCGGTTGACCCTACGCGGGTAGTTAACGTTCTACAACGTCCTGACGGCCTGCATCTATATTCAAACGGCGGATTAGAGTGTCAGTTGCCAGTGCTCTTCAGCGGAATTACTCTCGGATTATCTGGTTTGATTCACTTCATAGGTGGATGTATTGTCTTATTCGTTCGTCTCACCCAGAAGGTGGCAACGTTCTCGAGAGGCTTGACAGTCGAACTTCTAATGCATACATGAAGCTAAGGTGCCCGGCACTAAAATGGATACTAATTGGCTTTTCTGAACACGAAGTTATACTCACCGTTCGGTGGGATAGCTTCTGGGAAGGTAAGACCTTCCGTAAAATGTTGACTCCATACCAATAGGTATAGCTCTGAAACAGTTTAGCGCTCTGCATTAGCATTGAGGCCGTGAATTAAGGTGTCATTTGCCAATATTCTTTAGCGGATTTACTCGGGAGTACATGGATCAACCCTCGGAACGCATGATGGGTGAGGTATTCACTTAGCCGTTGGTCTCTCCTAGAAGGTGCTAACGTCCTGCAGCGGTCTGACGCCCTACTTTAATATTCAAACCATGAATTGAGGTGTCCATTGAAAATGAATTTTAGCGTAATTATTCTTTGAATATCTGGTATGACTCACGTAATTACAGGACTGGTGAAGCCTTTGACTTCGCTGTGCGACGCTCAAGGAATGTGGTAACGTTCTCGAATGCTTTGACTCTCGATGCTTATATTTATACACAAACATGTGATGTCCGTCCGCTAGAATGTCTACTGGTTTGTTTCCGTGATCATTATGCAAGACACACGCTACAGCGTGTTCGGTTCTCGGAAGTTAATGTATTCGGTAAAAAGAATGACATTATATGAATTTTTATTGTTCTCCTCCCGTTTGACTCTCTTCTTTATTATTTATACCATGAAATAGTGTGTCTAATGCTAATACTGATCAGCGTATTTCTCCGGCAATAGCTGGTTTGACTATCGGAATCACAGCTATATGTGACGGATTGACTCACCCGTTCTATTCTCAAGGTAGGTGATTACGTTCTAGTTCGGTTTGACCTGGATCTTCTAATTCATTCATTATGGTGCCCGCTTCCAAAATGTATAATTGTCTCGGCTGAACAACTTGTTATACTCACGATACAGCGCGTTAGGCTTTCGGATGATAACGATGACACTAAAGCGTTTGACTTTATAACAGTTGTAATCGTTCTCGAACTGTCTGTCGCTCTACTTGAGTAATCAAACCGCGAATTAAGGAGACAATTGGCAATACCGTTTAGCGAATTTACTCCTGGAATACCTGGCTTGATCCTCGGTATCAGTGGATAGGTGAAGCTATCAACTTAGGTGTGCGACTTCCAAAGAAGGTGGTAATGTTTTTGAACAGTTTGACCCCCGTTCATCTAACTCATACATGAAATTAAGGTGCCCATCGGTAAAATGTATACTAATTTGTTTCTCTGAACACGAAGTTGTACTTTCGATGCAGAGGGTTATGTCCTCGGAAGGTAAGGTATCCGGTAAAGCGTATGACGTTATGCCAATTGGTAACGTACTCAAACGGTTTGATGCTCTACATTAATATTCAGTTCGTGAATTAATATTTCTATTGCTAATATTGTTCAGCGGATTCACTCCCGGAATTCCTGGTTTTCCTCATGGAACCACAGGATATGTGAAGCTGTTGACTTAGCCTTCCAAATCTCATGGATGGTGGTAACGTTCGGGAACGGTTTGACCCTCAGTCCACTAATTCATACATGAAACTAAGGTGCACGACACTAAGATGTATAATAATTTGTCTCTCTGAATACGTAGTTATACACTCGATGCAGTGATTTATTTCTTCGGAGTGTAAGGTCTTCGTTAAGACGTATGACTGTACAGCAATTGATAATGTTCACCCACGATTTGACGGCCTGCTTTATTATTCGAACCGTGAATTAAGGTGTGTGTTGCCAATACTGTTCAGTTGATTTACTCCCGGCGTGTTTCGTTTGAATCACGGAATCATAAAGATGTGAAGCTATTGTCTTAGCCGTTCGAGCCACGAGGAAGGGGGAAATGTACTCATAGGCTTTGATCCTCGATCTTCTAATGCATGCAGGAAATTAAGGTGCCCGTCGTTAAACTGTGTACTAATTCTTCTCACTGAACTAAATGGTATACTCTCGAGTCAGCGGGTAAGTTTTTCGGAGGGTGTGGTCTTCGGTAAGGAGTTTGAACCTATAGCAATTGGTAAATTTCTCAATCGATTTCTCGTTCTATTTTAATATTCAAACCGTGACCTAATGCATCTACTGCCAATAGCGTTCTGCGGATTTCATCCCGAAATACCTGCTTTCGCTCTCGGAATCACAACATAGGTCAAGCTATTGACGTGGCCGTTCGACTCTAAAAGAAGCTCGCAGCATTCTCGGAATATTTGTCTCTCGATTTTGATACTTATAAATGAAAATGTTCTATACGGCTGCAAAAATAACTAATAATTTGTCTCCGTCAACAATATGTAAGATATCGGGTACAACGGGCTAGGCTCCCTTAAATAAGGAATTCGGTAAAAAGAAAGACTTCATTCGAATTGGTAGTGATCTCCGACGGATTGACTCCCGACATTAATATTCATACCATGAATTAAGGTTACAATTGCGAATAATCTTCAGCTCGTTTAATACCATATTGCCTTATATGACTTGCAGAATCACAGGATAGTTGAAGCTATTGGCTTAGCTGTTCGAACATCAGTGAGGGCGGTATCGTTCTTGATCTGCCTGACGCTCAAACGTCTAATTCATACATGAAGTTATGGTGCCCGTCACTGAAATTAATACTAATTTCCTTCTCAGAACACGAAGTTATGCTCACGATACTATGGGTTAGCTTCTCCGAAAGTAAGGCCATCGGTAAAGTATTTGACTTCATACCAATTGGTAACGCTCTAAAACAGTTTGACGCCGTACTTTCATATTTAAACCGTTATCTATGGTGTTAATTTCCAATACTCTTTCGCTGATTTACTCCCCGAGTACCTGGTTTGCCTCTCGGAATCGTAGGGTAGGTGAAGCTAATAACTAAGGCGTTCGATTCCCAACTAAGGTGGCACCGATCTTGAACCGTTTCACCATCGATCTTCTAATTAATACACGAAATTAAGGTAACCGTTACTAAAATGGAAATTAATTTGATCCTCTGAACACGATGATATACTCCTGATACAGCGGGTTAGGCTTTCTGTGAGTCAGGCCATCAGTAATACGATTGACCTTAAACCAATTGGTAATGTTCTCAAAATTATTGACCCTCAGATTTAAATTCAAACCGTGAATTAAGGTATCCATTGCCAGTACTGTACAGTGCATTTAATCCCGTAATACCTGGATTGCCTAGCGGAGTTATAGGATATGTGAAGCTGTTGACTCAGCAGTTCGAATCTCAAAGAAGGTGGGACCGTTCCTGAACGGTTTCACACTCAACCATCTATGTCATACATGAACATAAGATGCCATTACTATAATGTATACTAATATGTTTCTCTAAACGCGATGTTATAATCTCCATACAGCGGGTTAGATGCAACGCAGGTAAGCCTTTCGGTAACAGGTTTGACTCGATATAAATTGATAACGATATCAAATGGCTTGGCGCTCCACTTTAATATTCGAACCGTAAATTGAGGTGTCTGTTGCCAACATTGATCAGCGAATTTTCTCCAGGAATACATTGTGTGGCTCTCGGAATCACGGGATAGTTGAAGCTAATGACTTAGCCCCTCGAAACTCAAAGTGGGAGGTAACATTCCCTAACGGTATTAACCTCCATCTCCTGATTCATACATGATATTAAGGTGCCCGTCACTATAATGTTTACATATTCGTCCCACAGATCGCCATGTTACACTCTCGATACAGCGGATTAGTTCTTCGAAGCGTAAGGTCCTCAGTAAATCGTTTGAATCTATACCCGTATGTATCGGTCTATAATGGTTTGTCTGTGCACATTAATATTGGAACAGTAAATTGAGGTGGCTGTTACCATCACTACTCAGCGGATTTACCCCAGGAGTACCTGGTTTTACTCCCGGAACCACGGGGTAAGTGAAGCTATTGTCTTAGCCGTACGACACTCACAGATGGTTGTGTCGTTCTCGAGAGGTATGACGATCGATCTTCTCAATCATACATGAAATTTAGGTGCCCGTCAATAGAATGTGTAATAATATGCTTCCCTAACCACGACGTCAGCTCTCGATACAGCAGGTTATCTTCTCGAAAGTTAAGGTCTTCGTTTAAATGTTACACTCTATGCCAATAAGTCACGATCGACAGCGGTTTGCCACTGCAGTTTAATATTTATACCGTGAAATAGGGTGTCATGTGCCACTGATGTGAAGCGACTTTACGCCTTGAATACCTGATTTGACTCTCGGATCAACAGGATAGGTGAAGCACTTGACTTATCCGTTCGCCCCTCAAGGAAGGTTGTAACGTTCTCGAAAGGTTTGTACCTCTACCTTCTAATTCATACATGAAATTAAGGTGACCGTCACTAAAATGTATACTAATTTGTTCCAGTGAAAACGATGTTATACTCTCGGTTCGACGCGACAGGTTTTCGGTGGGTAAGGTTTCAGTGAAGCATTTTACCTTATACCAATTGGTAGCATTCTCAAACGGATTGACACTCTACTTTAGTATACACACTGTGGATAATGGTGTCCATTGCCGATAATCTACAGCGGATTTGCTCCTGGAATACCAGGATTGACTCTCGGAATCACAGGACAGGTGAAGCTGTTGACTCGGCTTTTCGACTCTCAAAGAAGGTGGAAACGCTCTCGAACTGTTTGTCACTCGATATCTTATCCATACATGAAATTATGGTGCTCGTTACACCAATGTATACTAACATCTCCAAATGTAACTAACGGTTACACTAAGCAACACACTCGCTGCTGCGGGATTGTTTCTCGGGAGGTACGGTAATTGGTAAAACGTTTGATCTTATACCAACTGGTATTGGTATATAATGGTTTGTCTGTACCGGATTACCTCCCGGAATACCTGGTTTGACTATCGGAATAACAGGATAGTAGAAGCTATTGACTTAGCCGTTTGACTCGTAAGGAGGATGGAATCGTTCCCGAACGGTTTGACTCTCGATAATTCTGTTCATACATGAAAATAAGGTGGACTCCTGCTATATTGTCTACTAATTTGCTTCCGTGAACAGTAAGTATGAAACTGGCTACAGAGGGTTAGATTCGCCTAAGGTAAGGTATTCGGTACGAAGAATGCCTTTATACGAATATTTAACTTTCTCTCACGGCTTGACTCTTTACATTAATTTTCATACCGTGCATAACGGTGTCTGCTACCAATAATATACATGGCATTTATTCCCGGAGTATTTGGTTTGACTCTGGAGGTCACAGGACAACAGTAGCAATTGACTTATCCGTTCGACTGCCAACGAAGGTGGTAACGTTCTTGAAATGTTTGACTCTCCATTTTGCTATTCATACATGAAAATATCGTGTCCGTCCGCTAAAATTCTAATAGTTTGTTTCAGAGAACACTAAGCAAGGCGCTCGTTAGAGCGGGCTAGGTTCTCCTAAGGTTAGGTATTCTGTAAAAATAATGACAATAAACGCACCGGGTAATGTTCTCCTACGGTTTGACTCTCTACTTTAATATGCATACCGAGAAATAGGATGTCTATTGCAAGGCCGGTCTCCGGATTTTCTACCGGAATATCTCGTATGACTCTTGGAATCATGGAATAGGTGAAGCTATTGACTTACCCGCTCGTTCCTCAAAGAGAATGATAACGTTCTTGATACGGTTTGACCCTCTACCTGCTAAGGCGTTCATGATGTTATGCTGAATAAATATGCGGAATGATGCCCCTTTCTTAAATGTATACTAATTTCTTCCTCTGAACACCATGATATACTCTCAATACGTCGTGTTATGCTTTCGGAGGGTAAGGTTTTCAGTAAAATATTTGACTTCATGATAATTGGTAATGTTATCAAACGGACTGACGCACTAATTTCATATATACACCGTGAATTATAGTGATTAATACCAATACTGTTCAGCAGATTACATCCCGGAATACCTGGTTAGACTATCGGAATACCAGGATAGGTGAAGCTGCTGACGTTGCCGTTCGTCTCTCATAGAAGATGGTAATGTTCTCGAACCGCTTGACCCTCGATTTTCTAATACACATGAAGTTATGGTGCCTGTCACTGAAATGAATACCAACTACTTTCCCTGCATACGATCCTATTCTCTCGATGATGCCCGTGAGATTGGCGGATGGTATGGCCTTCGGCAAAATGTCTGATACTCTACCAATAGGTAACATTCTGCAAAGTACTGACTCTGTACTCTAATATTAATGCCGAGAAAAAGTGTATCTAATACCCATACTGATCAGCAGATTTCTCCCTGTATACCTAGTTTGACATTCGGGATCACAAAATAGGTGTAGCCATTCACGTAACCGTTCGAACCTCAACAGTGGTGGTAACGTTCTGGAACGGTTTGACCCCCGATCTTTATATTTCATACATGTATGTAAAGTGTCCGTCTGCCAATGTGTCTATTAATTCGATCATGTAACGACAAAGCAAGACAATCGCTACAGCCGGTAAGGGCTGCGGATGGTATGACATTCGGTAATAAGTGTTGCTCCATAACAACATGTAAGGTTCTACTGCGGATTGACTCTGTACTATGTCATTTATACCGTAAATTAAGGTGTCTATTGCCAATACTGATCATTGGATTTGCTCCGGGAATACCTCGGTTGATTCTCGGAATCACTGGACAGGTGAAGCCGGTGATTTAGCCGTTCGTCTCTCGCAGAAAGTGGTAACGTTCCCGAAAGGTCTGACTCTCGATATTCTAATTGATGCACGAAATTAAGGTGTTCGTCACTAAAATGAATACTAGATCGTGCATGTGAACACGTTGATAAACGCTCGATACAGGGAGTTAGTTTTTCGGAGGGTATGGTCTTCGGTACAACGTATAACTTTATTCCAATTGTTAACGTTCTCAAATGGTTCTACGATGTATTTTAGTTTTCGAACCGAGAATTAATATGTCTGTGCTCATTACTGTTCAGGGGATTCACTCCAGGAATACCTAGTTTGAATCTCCGAATCAGTGGATAGATGAAGCTGTTGACTTAGCTGTGCGATCCTCTATGAAGGTGGTAAAATTCTGTAACGGTTTGACACTCGCCATCCTAATTCATTCATGAAATTATTGAGCCCACCACTAAAATGTAAACAAATATGTTGCCCAGAACTCGAAGTTATACTACCGATACGGCGGCTTAGGTACTCGGAAGATAAGGTACGCGGAAAAAGTTTAACATTATACCACTGGGTAATGTTCTACGACCGATGGTCTCTCTACTTTAATATACATACCGTGAGTTAAGGTGCATATTGCCAATACTGCTCAGCGGATTTACTCCCGGAGTACCTGGTTTGACTCTCAGTATCGAAGGATCGGAGACGCTATTGACTTACTTGTGCAACTCTCAAGAAAGTTGGTAACGTTCTGCAAAGGTTTCACTCTCGATTTTCTTATTCATTCATGAAGTTATGGTGGCCATCACTGAAATGTGTACTAATTTGGTCCTCTGAAAACGAAGTTACACTCTCGTACGACTGGTTAACTTCTCAGAACGTAGGGCTATCGGTAAAGTGTTCTATTCTATATCAATAGGGAACGTTCTACAACCGTTTGATGGTCTGCTATAATATTCAAACCGTGTATTAAGGTGTCTATTGCCAATACTGCTCAACATATTAACTCCAGGCATAACTGCTACGACTCTCGGTAGCACAGGATATGTGAAGCTATTGACTTATCCGTTCGACTCTCTAAGAAGGTGGTGTCGCTCAGTGACGATCTTGCACTCGTAATTATAATTCATACAAGATGTTATTGTGCCCGTCACTGAAATGAATATTAATTACTTTCTCTGGAATCGAAGTTATACTGTCGTTGCTGAGGGCCAGGTTCGCGGATGGTAAGGCCTTCTCTATAAAGAGTGACTCTATAGCAATTGGTAATGATCACCTTCTGTTGTCTTTCTGCTTTAATGTTCAAACCGTGAATTACCGTGTCAATTGCCTATATAATTCAGCGGATATTCTCCGGTAATGGCTGGTTTGACTAACGGAAGCATAGGATAGGTGAAGATGTTGCCTTAGCTGTGCGACGTTCAGCGAAGGTGATAACGATGTCGAACGGTGTAATCCTCGACGTTCTAATTCATACATGAAGTAAATGTGGCTCTCACTAAAGTGAATACTGACTTCTTTCTCTGACCACGGGGTTACACTCTCGACGAAACGGGTGAGGTTCTCGGAAAGAAATGTCTTCGGCAAACCGATTTACATAGCAATTGGAAACGCACTACAACGGTTTGACGATCTGTATTAATATTCCAACCGTAAATTAAGGTGTCTATTTGCCCTCCTGTATAACGGATTTAGTCCCGGAACATCTTGCTTGACATTCGGAATGGCAGGATAGGTGCAGCCTTCGACGTAGCTATTCGTCTCTAACAGAAGTTGGTAACGTTCTCGAACGGTTTGATCCTCGGCATTCTAATTTATGCATGGAGTTAATGTACTCGACACTAATATGTGCACTAGTTCGTCCCGCTGAAATCGGAGTTATCCTCTCGACACAGCAGGTCAGTTTTTCGGAGAGTAATGTAGTGTGTATGACGGTTGACCTTACGTGGGTTGTTAACGTTCTACAACGACTTGAAGGCCTGCTTCTATATTCAAGCCGCGAATTAGAGTGTCAGTTGCCAGTGCCCTTCAGCGGAATTGCTCTCGGATTATCTGGTTTGATTCACTTCATAGTTGGAGTAATTGTCTTATTCGTTCGTCTCACCCAGAAGGTGGCAACGTTCTCGAGAGGCTTGACATTCGAACTTCTAATGCATACATGAAGCTAAGGTGCCAGGCACTGAAATGGATACGAATTAGCTTCTCTGAACACGAAGTTATACTCACCATTCGGTGGGATATCTTTTCGGATGGTAAGACCTTCCGAGAAATGTTGATTCCATACCAATAGGTAAGTCTCTGAAACAGTTTGGCGCTCTGCATTAGTATTAAGACCGTGAATTAAGCTGTCAATTGCCAATATTCTTTAGCGGATTTACTCGGGAGTACGTGGATCGACTCTCGGCATCGCATTATGGGTGAAGGTATTCACATAACCGTTGGTCTCTCCCAGAAAGTGCTAACGTCCGCAAACGGTTTGACAATCGATCTTCTAATTCATGCATGAAATTGAGGTTCTCGTCACTATAAGGTGTCCTGTTTTTCTTTCGGAGTCACAGGATAGGTGAAGCTGTTGACTTAGCTGTGCCACTCGCAAAGGAGGTGTTAACGTTCTCGAACGGTTTGTCCCACGACCTTCTTATTCATACGTTAAAGCAAAGCTCCCGTTTCTAAAATTTATAGTAATTCGTTCCTCTGAACACTACGTTATACTCTCGAAGCAACGAATTAGGCTTTCTGAAGGTATGGAATTCAGTAAAACGTTTGACTTTGTATAAATTGGTAACGTTCTCAATCGATTTGACTTTGCACAGGTAATATTCATACTGTGAATGAATGTTTCTGTTGCCAATACTGAACAGAGGATTTACTCCTGGAATACCAGGATTGACTCTCCGAATCGCAGGATAGGTGAGCTAATCACCTAGCCGTCGATTTTCGAAGAAGGTGGTAACGTTCTTTAACGGTTTGACACTCGACCTTCGAATTCATTTATGAAATTAACGTGCCCGTTACTAAAATGTATACCAATTTGCTTCTCTCTACACGACGTTATAGTCTCGATGCAACGAGTCAGCATCTCAGATGCTAATGGATTCGGTAGAAAGTTTGACTCCATAACAAACGGTATAGTCCTACAACAGTATGTCAATCAGATTTAACATTCATAGCCAGAATTAAGGTTTATATTGCCAATAATCTCCTGGGAATTTACTCCCGGGGTACCTGGTTTGACTCTCGGAATCACAGGATATACGAAACTGCTGCATTACCCGTTCGAATTTCAAAGATTGTGGCCACTTTCTCGAACGGTTTCACCCTCCATTATTTTCTCATTCATGAAAATAAGGTGTGCGTCTGCTACAATGTCTACCAATTTGTTTCCCTGAGCACTAAATACGAAACTCGGTATAGCGGAATAGGTTCTAGGACCGTAAGGTATTCGGTAAGAACTATGACTTTATGACAGTTGGTTATGTTCTCCAACGGATTGCATCTCTACTTTAACATTCAAACCGTGAATTAAGGTGTCTATTACCAATAATGCACACAGGATTTTCTCCTGGAGTTCCAAGGCTGTCATTCGGAGTCACGACTATAGGTGAAGCTATTGACACAACAATTCGATTCATCTCGAAGGTGTTAACGTTCTTGAACGGTTTGACATTGTACCGTATAATTCATACATGAGATTATGGCGCCAATCACTAAAGTGCATTCTTATATGCCTCGTCGAACACGAACATATGCTCTCGATACAGCAGGTTAGCTTCTCGGATGAGTAGGTATTCCGCAATAAACATGGCTCTATTCAAACTGGTATTATTCTCCGACGGTGCGACTCAATACTTTAATGTTCATACCGCGAGTTAAGCTGTATATTATCAAAACTGTTCAGCGGATTACTCTCGGAATAACTGGCTTGCATCTCGGAACCTCAGGATAAGATACGGTATTGAAACAGCCGATCGGATCGCAAAGCCGGTAGAACCGTTCTCGAAGCGTTTTAGCCCCGATCTGCTAATTCATACATGAAATTGAGGGTCCCGTCACTATTGTGAATACTAGTTTCTTTCACTGAACACGAAGCATAGCACTCTCTGCAGCCAGTTATGTTCGCGGATGGTAAGGTAATCTGTAAAAAGAATGACTTTATCCCAATCTGAAATGTTCACCGACGGCTTGACTCTCTACCTTAATATTCATAGCGTGAATTAGGGAGTCTACTGCCAATACTTTTCAGTCGTCTTACTCCTACTAAGCCAGGCTTGACTCTTGGAATCGCACGTGTAGGTGCAGCTATTGTGATAGATGTATGATTTCACAATGATGGTGGTAACGTTCTTGAACGGTTTGCCTATGGATCTCCTCATGCATACATGAAGTTAAGGTCCCCGTCCCTACAATGTATACTAATTTTGTATCTTTGAGGCTGAAATTATACTCTCGATACAGCGGGTTCGGTTCTCTGAGGGTAAGGTATGCGATAAATTATATGACGTTATATCAATTTGTACCGTTCTCAATCTGATTTACTCTCTACTTCAACTTCCGTACCGTCAATTAATGGGTCCATTGCCGATACTGATCAGCGGATTTACTCCTGGAATACCTGATTTCAATTTCGGAATCACAGGATAGCATGTGCTATTGTCGCAGCTATGCGACTAGCGAAGATGGTGGTACCGTTCTAGAAGGGTTAAACTCTCGATTTTGCTATTCATACATGAATATGAGGTGTACGTCTGGTGGAATGTCTACTAACGTAATTCCGTGACCACTGAGCAAAACACACACTATAGCGGGTCAGGTTCTCGGACGGTTAGACCTTCGGTAAATAGCCTGACTCTATACGAATGGTTAACGTCCGGCAATGGATTGACTCCATACATTATTACGCATACCGTGAATAAAGAAGGTGTCTGTTGCAGGTCTGACCAGCAGATTTGCTCCGGAAATGTCTGGTTTGGCTCTCGGTAACATCAGTTAGGTGACACAATTGACTTAGCCGTTCGGTACTCAAAGAAGGTGGTTAGGTTCTCCAACAAGTATGAGTCTCAACTTTAATAGTCATGAACGAAAATGATGAATCCGTCTGCTGAAATGTATACTAATTTGTTACTCTACCCACGAAGATGCAGCATCGACAAGGCTGTATAGGATTTTGGAGGGTAGGTTTTCCGGTATAGCGTTTGGCATTATAGCAAATGGTTACGTTCTCAAACGGTTTGATGCTCTACTTTATCATTCAATCCGTGAACTGAGGTGTTTATTGCCAATGATGTCCAGCGTATTTACTCCTGCATACCAGGTTTGACACTCGGAACCACAGGATATGTGATGCTATTGCTTTAGCTGTTCGAATCTCAAGGATGGTGCTAACGTTCTCGAACGGCGTGGCTCTCGATCCTCTTATTCGTACAAGAAATTAGGATGCCCGTCCCTAAAATATGTCCTAATTTGTTTCTCTGAACACGATATTATACTTTAGATACAGCGGGTTATGCTCCCGGAAAGTAAGGTATGCGATAAAGAGTACCACGTTATATTAGTTGGATTTGTTCTTCAAAGCATTGACTATCGACCTTAATATTTAAGCCGTGAAGTAAATAGTCTATTGGCAACACTGGTCCGCAGATTTGTACATCAAATGCCAGGCTTGGCTCTCGTAATCATAAGTGTAGGTGAAGCTA
>NIJG01000831.1:40168-54770 GCA_002201625.1 Euglossa dilemma | reverse complement strand
ATTTGGGCAGAAGTTCGATGTCATGGCAACCATTTCTATTGATTCTACGCACTCTGAGCGCAAATGCGGTCCAATCATCTTGAATCAGTGTGACTATCGCATACTTACGTGACATTTGATTGAAATATATGGATTTGGGCAGAAGTTCGATGTCATGGCAACCATTTCTATTGATTCTACGTACTCTGAGCGCAAATGCGGTCCAATCATCTTGAATCAGTGTGACTATCGCATATTTACGTGACATTTCATTCAAATAACAAATGCGAGATTCACTTACGAAGCACGATTCAAGAGAGAAGTATCAGGTATTCAGGGCCAGAATACGTGTTATGACTGGGTTGATCAGAATGCAATTTTGTTTCCTCTTTTTGAAGCCGCTTAACTGTGATGTTGGCAGTGAAAAAATACATTTACTCTACTGATCGGAAAAAAACAAACTACATTACGATCAACCTTGCGCACTGTGGTCCTATGCCGGGAAGAAACTAAATCACATTCCTGGAAACAAAATACAATTACATCCACTCTCGTGAAAAATCGAAATTTCAATCGGAACAACCTGATAGAGTGAGCGAACGCAGATTTGATAAACTATTGAAGTCTCCGGATTTGGAAAGAAATTCGCTTTCGATGTACCAATATTAATAATTTCTCTGCCATATGCAGGAAAATGTCTTCCAATGATGCGGAATCATAGAAGGTATCGCATATTTACATTACTCATGTTTCAAATCGCAGACGCGCGATTCACATACGAAGCACGATTCAATAAAGGAATATCAGCGTTTCAGCGTCAGAATATGCATTATTACTGTGTTTCTCGGAAAGTAATTTCGCATTATTTTCACCTGTCTTAATTGTGAAGTTCTATAAGATGGAATACATTTGCGTCGTCTGTTTGGAAAACTCGAAATTACATTTCGAACAAGCAAATACAATAAGGTAGTCTATCGAGTAAAAAGGAAATTACATACCGAAAAACCTAATAAAATGAATGAATGTATATTTGATTCTAACGACTGAAGTATTCTGATTTGGACAGAAATTCGCTGTCAAGGTAATGTTGTTTACAGCTTTTCTTCCATATGCCCGCAAATTAGTTCTAATGATGCGATATCGGCGTGAGTACCGCATACTTACGTGCCATACGATTCCCATCGCATACGTGCGATTCACTTTCGAAACATGATTAAATCTTGAAATTTCAGCGTTTCAGGATCAGAATACGTGTTATTATTTGGTTGATCGCAAGATAATTCCTTTCCTCTCTTCATGTGGGTTTATTTTGATGTTATCTGCGTAATAATACATTTACTTCCTGTGTTCGGAAGAAACGAAATTGCATTTCGTGTAACCTAATACAATTAGGTCCACCATCGGTTTTAACCGAGATTACATTCCAACCAGTCTAATGCAGTTAGATATTGTTTTAGGAACGAACCAAATATCCTTCCGGAAAACATAATGCAATGAAGGAGTGCATACTTGCTGCAAACGACTGACTCAACAGATTTGGACGTATATTCAATGACAAGTAACGGCTTCTACACTTTCTCTACTCTACACTCGCATATACTATCCAGTGATTGCGAAATCAACATGAGTAACTAATATCTACATGCCCTTTGATTCCCATCGCAAACGCGCGATTCTCTAACCAAGCACCAGACAAGTGAGCAATTTCAGCTTTTCAGAGTCTGAGTACGTGTCATTGTTGGCTTGTACAAAGTTATTTCTTTCTGCTCCTTCACGCGGCATAATTGTGAAGCAGGCTGCGGAGGAATACATTTACGTCCTCTGCTTGGATGGAACGAAATAACTTTACCAACCACTTGAAAAAATTGGGTCCATTGTTGGGAATGAACGAAAACACTTTCAGAACAACGTTCTATACCGAATGAGTGGATATTTAATACAAGCGTCACATATGAAAGCATGTGGACAGAAGTTCACTGTCAAAGTAATATACTTCATAGTTTCTCAGTCGTCTGCGCCCATATAAGGCCCTCTGATGCGAAATCATCGTTTGTGTATAATATATCTACGTGCGGCACCTGATTCTATTCACATACGCGCGATTCACTTGCGATGCACGTTTCAAGCTAGAAAGTTCAGGGATTCCGCCTCGAAATACGTGACATGATTGGGTTGTCGAGGAAGTAATTTCATTTCTTGTTTTTTTTTTTTTATGCAGCATGACTGCATAGATTTCGGCGAATGAATACATTTACGTCTTCTGTTCGGGAGAAGCAAACTAATGTTCTGAACTACCATATGCAATCATGTCCTCTGATGGGAAGATACGAAATTATTTTCCGTACAACGTAATACAGTTAAGTCCTGTATAGAGATGTAATGAAATTACCTTCCGAAAACCCTCATAAATTGAATGAATTTATGTTTGATGCAAGCGACAGAAATAAGCAGATTTCGGCAGAAATTCGCTGTCATCGTATCGATTTTCATTGGTTGTCCGCGCAAATATTTCCCATTGATACGAAATGAATGAGTATCTCATTCTTAAATGACTTTTGCTCCCCATCGCAAACGCGGCATTCGCATGCGAATCTCGATTCAGGCAAGAAATGTCAGTTATTCAGCGTTTGAGTACGAGCTATTATTGGTTTGTGTGGAAAGTAATTCCGTTTTTCCTTTCCACTCCTAGTAACCGCGGAATTGTCTGCAAAATATTACATTTGCTTCCTCTGTACGGAAAAAACGATATTGCATTGGGAATATCCAAATACAATCAGGTGATCTGTCGGAAAATCGCAATGAAAGGGTCTATTGCATGTTTAACTACGCATTTGATTCCTACCGCAATCGCGAGGTTCCGATGTAATAAAGGCTTCGAACGAGATATTTCAGCACATCAGCATCAGAATTCTTGTTATTATTGGACTGTTCGTAATGTAATTTCCTTTTATTTCAAGCCACATAATTGTGATGTTTACTCCGAACAAATACACTTACGGCCTGCGTTCTGAAGATACGAAATTACTTTCCGCACAGCGTATTACAACTGTTTCCTCCGTCTGGAAAAAAACGAAACACCTTTCCGAAAGACCTAGTTCACTAAATGAGTAGTGTATACTTCATTAATATGAAGTATACTGACTGAAATAAATGTAATGTAACGATTCTTATAGGTTCTCCGCTGTATGGTCGCAAATACGTACCTACGATGTGAAATGTACACGTGTAAAGCATAATAACGTGCCATTTGGTTCTTCTGGCAAATGCATCGTTCACCAGCGAATCACGAATCGAGCGATATATTTCAGCGCCTCAGCGTAGGAGAACGTGTTATTATTGTGATTTTCGGAAGGTCGTTTCGTTATTTCTCATGCGGCTAAATTGTGAAGTCGACTGCGAACAAATACATCTACGTACTCTCTTCGCAAGAATAGAAACTATATTCCTAGCAGCAAATACAATTATGTTCGCCGTAGAGGGTATGCCATATTACTTTCCTGACAGCATACTATAACTAGGGCCACAACCAGGAAAGAACGAAGTTTCTTTCCGAACGTCATAATACAATTAGGTCCATCGTGGGGAAGTATCGAAATTACCTTTTGAACAAGCTTACAAAATTATGTCTTCCATATGCAAAAACAAAATAACCTTACGTAAATCCCAATACAATGCATGACTATATGTTTGACGCAAACATCTGATATAAACGGATTTGGGCAAATATTCGCTGTCAAAGCAACGATTTCTACAGTTTGTCCGCTATGCGCTCCAATACGTAGGAATAATGCCAAATCGTCGTGAGTATTTCAAATTTACGTGTCCTTTTATTCCAATCGCAAGCGCGCGATTCTCTTTCGACGCGCGTTGGAAGCGAGATATTTCAGCATATCTGCATCACAATAGGAGTTACTGAAGGGTTCATCGGAAAGTCATTTCGTTTCACCCAATGCGTTCTAACTGTGAATTTGTCTGCGAAAAAGTACACTTACATCCGCTGTTCGAAGAAAGAGAAGAAGATAGAGGGACTACGTTCCATTCAATATAATACAATTAGGTCCACTATCGGGATAAAACGACATTTCTTTCCGAAGAGACTAATGCAACGTGTGATTGCGTATTTCATGCGAACGATTGAAATCACCGCATACGGACACAAATGTACCATGATATTATCGATTTTTGTATTTTCTTGGTTCTATGCTCGCACACACGGCCAAATGATGCGAAATCAAAGCGAGTATCGCATATTTACGTGACATTTGATCCCACGGTAGACACGCGATTCACATGCGAAGCACGAATGCATTGAGGTATTTCATCGTTTCAGCATCAGTGTTCGTGTATTAATTGGCTTGCGAAATAATACTTTATTCTTTTCTTCATGCGGCTTAATTGTGAAGATGAAAATCATTTCTCGAACAAGGTAATACAATTCGGTCCTCTATCTGGAAATAATGAAATCACTTTCTAAAAAACCAAATACAATGAATTAGTATATATTAGACGAAAGGGGCAGATATGATCGGATTTTGGCAGAAATTCATAGTAAACGTAATGATTCTTATTGTGCCACAGCACTATGCGACCAAATACATGCCTATGATGCGAAATCAATGTCAGTATCTCATTTTTACATGAATGTCGATTTCCATTTTCAAACCCGCGATTCACTTGCGAAGCACAATTCAATCGGGAAATTTCAGCGATTCAGCGTCAGAATTCTCGATATAACTGGTTTCATTGGAAAGTGATATCGTGTTTTTCATGCCGCTTTAGTGTGATATTGGCTGCGAAAGAATATCTTTACGTCACCTATTAAGAAGGAACGAAATTTACCTTCGAACAAGCTAGCACAATTAGATCATCTAACCAGAATAAATGATATTACCTTCCGAACAGACTAATACAATAATTGCGTTTATATTTGACGCAAGCAACTGAGAAAAAAGTATTAGAATAGAAATTCCCAGTCAAAGTAACGAATCACGGGAGGAAATTCAGCGTCTCAGTCTCATATTACGTGTTATTATTGGCTTGTGCAGAGTAATTTCGTTTCATTTTTTACATGCGGTTTATGAGAGAAGTTGTATTTGATAGAATACATTTACGTCATGTGTTCGGAAATAACGAAACTACTTTCCTAACGAACTAATGATGTTTGGTCCTCCGTTGGGAAAAGAATCGCTACTTTCCGAAAAGTATAATACTATGAATGAGTTTATACATGAGGCAATCTACTGAAATAATCAGATGTGGACAGAAATACGCAGTCCGTGTAACAATTTTTGTAGTTCCTCCGCACTTAGCGCGCAAGTAGATTCCAATGTCGCGAAATTAGCCTGAGTAACTCATAATTACATGGCTTTCAAGTCCCATGGAAAACGCGAGGTTCACTTGCGAAGCACGATGCAAGCACGAAATTTCAATGTTTCAGTGACAGGATACTTGCAATTATTGTGTTCTTCGGAATGTAATTCCATATTTTCTTTATGCTGCTTAATTGTGTCGTTGGCTGCGAAATTGTACATTTACGTCCTCTGTCAGTAAAAATTGCAATTACATTCCGGGCAACATAATACAATTATGTCCTCTATCGGGAGAATACGAAATGACTTACCGAAAAATTTAATACAATCAATGAGAGTGTATTTGCTACAAACAACTGAAGTTATAGAATTTGCGCAGATATTCGCCATAAACGTTGGGATATTAACATTCTCGCGAAGAATTACTGTGCCTATTTGCAATACAACGCTACGGATTGTCGTGCAGAAGTCCTGGTCTGACTCTCGATAAAACAGGATATGTGAGGCTACTGACTTTGCCACTCCACTCTCATAGAAGTTGGTAACTTTCGTCACGGGGCTGACTCTCGGTTTTACTATGCATGCATAAAACTGAGGTGAACATTTGCTCTCATGTCCACAAATTAGTTTCCGTGTAC
Source organism: Euglossa dilemma (assembly GCA_002201625.1). Classification (NCBI taxonomy): domain Eukaryota; kingdom Metazoa; phylum Arthropoda; class Insecta; order Hymenoptera; family Apidae; genus Euglossa; species Euglossa dilemma. Next base: position 48,844 of record NIJG01000831.1, on the reverse strand, counting down.
ACTGCATTAGACTCTCGCTCCAGCGAGACGTGTTGTCTATAATTAGTGGTAACGTTATCGATCCGTCTGACTATCACTTCTGCCATTCATACTTGAAACTGTTTTGTCCATTAGATACAATATTCACCAATTTATTTCACGTCACATTGAATTGTGCTCTCGCTACAGCGGGGTAGGATCTCGGAAAGTAAGGTCTTGTGTAACAATTTTGATTCTACACCAAGTGGTAACGTGCGCCAGTGGTTTGACTCCCTACGTTACTATTGGTAGAGTAGATATAGGTGTCTGTTGCTAATATATTACAGCGGAATGACACCCAGCGTACCTGGATTGACTCTCGGTAGCACAGGTCAGTTGAATGGATTGATGCAACTTTTCGACTTTCAAAGAAGGTTGTAACATTCACGAACGGTTTGACTATCGATTTTGCTCTTCATACGTCAGACTAAGGTGCCGCACAGATATAATGTCCACTATTTGATTTCTTCGAAGTCAAAACTAGACACTCCCTACAGAAGTGTTGGGTTTTCGGAAGGTAAGGTATTCGGCATAATGTTCGACTCCATAGCAAGTGATAATATTCTGGAAGGGATAGACTCTCGACTTAAGTATCCATAACGAGAGTTAATGTGCCTATTGCCACTACTCCACAAAGGATTGACAACCGGAATACCTGGCTCAACTCTCGGAATAATAGGATATGTATAGCCATTGACTTAGCTTATCGACTCTCATAGAAGGTTGTAACGAACACGCACGGTTTCGCTTGCGACTTTCATATACGTACACGAAAGTAAAGTGTCCGTCTCCTAAAATGGCTAATAATTTGTTACCGTGAACATTAAGCTAGATACTCGCAAGAACATGTTAGGTTTTCGGACGGTCAGGTTTTCTGAAAAAGTTTGATATTATATCAAATGGTAACATTCTGCTACGGTTGGACTCGTTACTTTGATATTCATACCGCCAATTAATATATCTGTTGCCAATACGGCTTAGCGCATTTTGCTCGCGGAATTCCTGATGTGACACTCAGAATCACAGGATGCGTAATGCTATTGACTCAGCTATGCGACACTCAAGGACGTGGTAACTTTCTCGAACGGTCAGCCCATTGATCTTCTTATTAAGAACATGAAATTATGGTGCTAGTCACTAGAATATATGCTAATTTGTATCTCTGAAGACGGAGATACACTTCCGACATAGCGAGATAGTTTTTCGGAAGGCAAGGTGTTTGGTAAACGATCTGACTCTATACCAGTTAGTAACGTTCTACAACGGTGTGAATTTCTACTTTAATATTCATGTCCTGAATTAACGTGTCTATTGCCAATGCTGTGCAGCGGATTGACTCTCGGAATACCTGGTTTGATACTCGGAATATCCGGATAGGTGCTTTTATGACAATATTTTCGTAATATATAGGTTATTTGATTTGATTTTCTGTTCATATACTTGCGTTTCCGGAGCGAAACGAATGGAGTGGACTTGTAGTTGCGCTCGGTACATGATGGTTATCGTCATTTTCTTTAACCTTGATATTGCATCGTATGCATACTTTCCCTGTCTTCCATTTATTTATACATATTGTAATTTACTGTATGGAATTTTCTATTTTTTACAAAATTTTCAATTTTTATTTTAAGAAATTGGATTTCCTTGTGAAAGTGTCAATGGAATTAGCTGAGTGTACGTTTTTGACGATATCTTGTTATGGTAATTGCTATTTCATTACATTGCCTGTATGCGCACCTTCCGATCCGGATCGACATGGCTGGAGCAGTCTTGTCTTTCCGCTTGGTCTATAGGAGTTACAATACCCCATGGTCATTGTTAATTTCTTTAACCTTATTATTGTACCGTAAGAATTCTTTCTCAGTTTCCTATTTATTTCTGCATACTGTAACATACTGTTATTATCTATTCGACTTTTTTCAAAATTTTCAATTTCTGTTTATAAAATTGTATTACTTCGTAAATGTGTCTTTGTAACTAGATGAGTGTACGTTTGTGACAATATTTTGATTAACATATTGTTATTTTACATGATTGTCTGTCTTCGTACCGGCGCTACCGGAGCGACACGACTGTAGAGGTCTTGTTGTAGCGTACGGCAGGGCTGAGCTGCACTACTGGATGGTCTGCGTTATTTTCTTTAACCTTGACTTTGTACCGCATGCATTTTCCACCTGTTTTCTATTTATTTATACATACTGTAAATTACTGCTATGATATTTTTCATTTTGTCCGATATTTTACATTTTTAGTTAAAAGAATTGTGTTTCTTAGTGAAAGTGTCTTTGGAATTAGTTGAGTGTACGTTTATGACATTATTTTGTTAAACTTAGTGTTATTTTATATTTATTGTCTGTAAATGTACCCTTGCTTCCGGAGAGTCACGGATAGAGCGGTCTTGTAATTGCGATCGGTATATCAGAGCGACACTACTGTACGACCTTCGTTAATTTCGTTAGCCATGACTTTGAACCGTATGCATTTTTCCCAATTCTTCCACTTATGTGTACATCCTGTAATTTATAGTTTTAATATTTTCGATTTTTTGCAAATTTCCAATTTTTATTTCAAGAAATTATGTTTCTTAGTAAATGTGTCTTTGGAATTAGTTGAGTGTAGGTTCATGACTATATGTTGTTAATCTCATTGTTATATTAAATGATTGTGTTTATACGTACAGCCCCTGCCGGAGCGTCGCGTCTGCCATGATCATGTAGTTTCGATGGGTAGAGTAGAGCGACAATACCCTATGAATATTGTTACCTTCTTTATGCTTAACATTGTACCGTGAGGATTCATTCGCGGTATCTTACTAATTTCTCCATGTTGCAAATTACTGTTATGATATTTTCGATTTTTTTCATAATATCCAGTTTTTAATTTTAAAAAATGTGTTTCTCAGTAAAACTGCCTCTGGAATTAGTTACGTTTACGTTTGTGATAATATTCTGTTAAACTTGTTCTAATCTTATATGATTGTCAGTATACGTATCTGCGCTTCCAGCGCGACACCACTGGAGTGGTCTCGTATCTGCGTTAGGGAAATCGGAGCGACACTGCAGTATGGTCTTTGTTAATGTCTTTAACCTCAATCTTGTACCGTATGCACTTTTTCCAGTTTTCTATTTATTGATACATGTTGCAATATAATGTCATATTTTCGACATTTTTTCAATATTCTCAATTTTTAATTTAAAGAAATGTATTTCTTAGTAGAAGTGTCTTTGGCGATATTTTAGTGTACGTCAACGACATTATTTTGATGAAGTCATTGTTATTTAATATGATTGTCTGTACACTCCTACGCTGCGGGAGCGACACGACAGGAATCGCTTTGTGCTGCGCATGTCAGAGCGAAGCGGCACTACTGGATGATCTTCGGTAATTTTGATAAACCTGAATTTGTAACGTACGCACTTTTTCCCACTCTTCCATTTATTAATACATACTGTTATATACTGCTATAATACTTTCCATGTTTTTTATAATTATCAATTTTTAGTTTATTAGATTGTATATCTTAGTAACATTGTCTTTGGAATTAGTTGAGTGTACGTTTATGACGTTATTTTGTTAAACTAGTTGTTATTGTATGTGATTGTCTGTATACGTACCTACTCTGTTTCAGCGATACGACTGTGGTGTTATTGTTGTTATCGGAGCGACAATACTCTATGGCCATCGTTAAATTCATTAAGCATAATATTGTCCCGTAAGAGTTCCATCTCAGTTTTCTATTTATTTATAAATTTGGTAATTTACTGTTACGATTTCTTTCGATTTTCTCCGAAATTTCCAATTTTTATTTTAAAAAATTGTATTTCTTAGTAAAAGTGTCCTGGGAATCAGTTTTGTGTACGTTTATGACAATATTTTGTTAAACTTATTGTTACATTACATGATAATAATGGTACATACGCTTCCGAATCGAAACGGCTGGAGTGGCCTTCCATGTGCAATCGCTAGATCGGAGCGACACTATTGTATGAACCTCTTTAATTTCTCTAACCTTGATATTGTACCGCATGCGTTTTCACCCAGTCCACTGTTTATTTATTTATTTATATACAGTAATTTACTGTATGATATTTTCGATTTCCTCCTAAATTTTACATTTTTAGTTTGAAAAATTGTGTTTCTCTGTAAAGGTATCTTTTCAATTAGTTAAGTCTACGTTTATTAGAATATTTTGTTGAATTTGTTGCTGTATTGTATGATTGTCTGTATGCATACCTACGCTTCTGGAGCGACACGAATGGAGTACCCTTGTAGTTGCGTTTGGTAGGTCGCAGCTACTAGACTGTAAGATCTTCGTTATTTTCATTAACCATGATTTTGAAGAGTATGCATATACTTTATACGTTCTGCAATTAACTGTTACGATATTTTCGAGTCTCTTCAAAATTTTTAGGTTTTAATATAAGAACTTGTGATCCTTAGTATCCGTGCCTTTTGAACTAGTTGAGTTTATATATATGACAATATTTTGTAAAGCTAGCTGTAATTTTACATGATTGTCTGCATACGTACACAAGCAGCCAATGCGACATGACTGGCGAGATCTTGTAGTGGCGAACCACAGACCGGTGCAGAACTGGATGGCCATCGTCAATTTGTTTAAAGATAATTTAGTTCCGTATACATTATTTCGCAGTTTTCCATTTATGTATACATACATTACATCACTGCGATGATATTTTCGATTTTTTTCAAAAGTTTATATTTCTGGTTTAAANTTTTGTTTAGCTTGTTGTTATTTTATATGATTGTCTGTATATTCTCGTTCGATCCGGTGCGACACGACTGGCGAGGTCTTGTAGTTGCCTACCAGAGAACGTATTGGCGCTACCGAATGGTCTTCGTTAATTTCAGCAGTAATCAGTATTATGTTCCGTATGCAGGTTTTCCAATTCGCCCATTTATTTATGCACAGTGTAGTTTACTGTTTATGATATCATCCACTCTTTTCGAAATTATCAATTTTTTGTGTAAAAAATTGAATTTCTCATAGGAAGTGTCTTTGGTATTATGTGAGTGTTCGTTTATGGCAATACTTTGTTAAATTCTTTGAAATTTTATACGACTGCCCGAATACGTACCTACGCTTCGGGCGCGACAGCGCAGGAATGGTCTTGAAGTTGCGTGCGGCAGAACGGAGCGGCACTACTCGATGGACTTCGTTAACTTCTTTAACGTTGATTTTATACCGTATGCATTTTGTCCCAGTTTTCTATTTATTTATACATATTGTGTCTCATTGTTTGGACTACACAGTGGATTGATTCCCGGAATTACTGGCCCGACCCCCGCTATCACATGATAGGCGAAGTATTGATCTAGCTGTTCGACTATCAAAGAAGGTGGTAACGTTCTCGAACGGTTTGGCTCGCGATCACCCTATTCAAACATGAAATTAAAGTGTCCGTCTCATAAAATGGCTACTAATTTGTTAGATTGAACTCTGAGCTAGAAACTACCTACAGCTAGTTTCGTTCTCGGAAGGTGAGCCTTTTTATAAATGGTTCGACATTATACCAATTGGTATCTTTCGCCATCGGTTTGACTCCCTTCTTTAATATTAATACCGTCAATTACGGAGACTATTGCCAATGCTGTACAGTGGTCGGACTCCCGGTGTACCTGGTGTGACCCTTTGAATGACAGGATATTTGAAGGATAGGTGACTTAGCTGTTCTACTATTAAAAAGCTGATCACATTCTAGAAAAATTTGACTCACGATTTTGCTATTCACACATTAAATTATTGTGTCCGTCTACTAAAGGGTAGACTAATTTGCTTCTGTGAACACTAACCTAGACACTCGCTACAGCTGGATAGGTTCACAGGTAAGGTCTTCGGTAATAGCTTTGACTCTCTAGCATGTGATGACGTTCATGAAGTATTCATCTCTCGACATTAATATTCATTCTGTGAATTAAGGTGTGCATTGGAAGTTGTACGCAGTCATTTCGCAGCCGGAATACCTGGGTTGACTCTCGGAATAACAGGACCAGTGAAGGTTTTATGTTATAGGAGATGTTCTGTAAAGAAGTTGCAACTGTCTATAAAGGTCTGACACTCGACCTTTCCTTTAATATCTAAAATAGAGGTCTGCAGTTTGTAGAATGATAAATAGCTTGGTTCGAGGAATTCGTAGTCTGACGCGCGGAACAGCCGGTCTGGTTCTCGAAAGGTATATGTTCTCGGTGAAAGGTTTGACTAAGTACCAAGTGGCACCGTTCTCCAATGGCCCGACTCTCTACGTTACTATTCAGAGGATGGATTAAGGTGACTATTGCTTATACTGCACAGCTGACTGACACCCGTAACAGCTGATCTGACGCTCTAAATAACAGGGTAGGTGATGTTACTGACATAGCCCATCGGCTTTCAAGAGAGGTGGTGACGCTGACAAATGATTTGACTACCGACTTAACAGGAGATACAAAAATCGAATTATTAAAAGCTAATAATAAATACATAAAATGTGCGGGTACATTCAACTGCCTCGTTGCGGAAGTTCTAAGTTGTGGGGAATTTTCGGTTGCATTCTCATGTTTGGGTAAGGTCCTGGGACATATATGTGCCGGCCATAACCAAACTGATCAAAGGCAGCAAATAACTTCATACAATTTTTAAAGACCAATAATGAATACATTAAATGGGCGGATGGAGAGGCCTGACATGTACCGGTCTGGTTCGGTTTGGGGTAAGAATCTGTTGGATTCTCGGGATGGGGATAGGTACTCGGACATGAATGTGTCGGAAATGTAAAACATAAGCAAAATCAGAAATTAACAAATCAAATTTGTTAAATTCCATATTTTTTCGTTTTTTCTCATAATTCCTAATCTTTAATTTCAAAAATTATATTTTCTAGTAAAAGTATTTTAGAATTAGTTGAGTTGTCGTTTATGACAATATTCTGCTGAGCTTGCTGTTATTTTATATAATTGACTGTATACGTACGTATGCTGCCGTAGCGACAGGACTGACGCGGTCTTGTAGTTGCGTACAGCAGGGCCCAGTGGCACTACTGGATCGTCTTCTTTAATTTTGATAACCATGATTTTGTACCGTATACATGTTTTCCCAGTCTCCCTTTTAATTATACGCTCAGTACTTTACTGTTATGGAATTTTAGATTTTTTTTTTTTTCATTATTTAATATTTTTAGTTTAAAAAGTAGTACTCCTTAGTAAAAGTATCTTAAGAATTATTTGCGTTTACTTTTATATCAATATTTTGTTAAGCTTGATGGTACTATATATATTTATCTGTATACGAACCTACGCTGCCGGAGCGGCACGACCAACGCGATCGTGCAGTTGCGCACGGCAGAACGGAGTGGCACTGCTGGATGCACTCCTTTAATCTCTCAAACAATGACATTGTTCCCTATGCATGTTTTTCCAGTCTTCCATTTATCTCTAAATACTGTAATTTACTGTTGTAGTATTTCCGATTTTTTCATAATGTTCCATTTTTAGTCTAAAAAATTGTATATGATAGTAAAATGGCCTTTGGAATTACTTCACTGTACGTTTATGACAATATTTCGTTAAACTTATTGTTATTTTATACGATTATCTGTATATCTACTTACGCTGCCGGAGCGACACAAATGCAGTGGCCTTGTACTTGCATTCGGTAGTTCTGAGAGACACTGCTGTATGATCATTGAAAATTTTCTTCACCTGAATATTGTATCATATGCATTTTTTTCCATCCATTCATTTATGCATACTGTGATTGGCAGTTACTATATATTCAATTCTTATCAAAATTTAAAATTTTTGGGTTAAGAAAATTGTATTTCATAGCAGAAGTGTCTTTGGAGTTAGGTGAGTGTACCATTATAACATTATATTTATAAATTTATTGTTATTTTATACGACTGTCTGTGTTCGTATCTACGCTACCGAAGCTACACGACTAATGTGGCCTTGTAGCTGCGTTCGGAAGATGGAAACGACACTGCTTCCCTACTTTATTAAACCTTTATTTTGTACCGATTGCATTCTATCCCAGTTTTCCATTTATTTCTACTTACTGTAATTTACTGTCATGATGTTTTCGATATTTTCCAAAATTTTCAGTTCTTAATTTAAAAATTGGTATTTCTTGGTATAGGTGCCTTCAGAATTAGTTGCGTTTACGTTTATGACAATATTTTGTTAAACTTATTGTTATTTTACATGATTGTCTCTATACGTACCTACACATGTGGAGCCACACGATTGGCGAAGTTTTGCATCTGCGTGCGGCAGGGCGGTGTGGCACTACTGGCTGGACTTCTGTAATTTCTTTCATCATGATTTTTGACCGTATGACTGAGTTCCCAGTCTCCCATATATTTCTGCATGCTCTATTTTACTGTTACAATATTTTCGATATTCTGCATAATTTCCAATTTCATGTTCAAAAAATTGTATTTCCTAGTAACACTGTCTTTGGAATTAGTTGAGTTTACGTTTATGACAATATTTTGTTATGCTTGATGATATTTTATATGGTTGTCTGTATATATACCTACACTTGACAATGGCGATGTCTTGTAGTTCCGAACGGCAGAACGGAGCCGAAGTGGATTGTCTTCGTGAATTTCTTTAACCATGATTTTGTACCGCATGCTTTTTTCGTAGTTTTTCATTTCT
>NIJG01000831.1:23396-36609 GCA_002201625.1 Euglossa dilemma | reverse complement strand
GAAGTGGATTGTCTTCGTGAATTTCTTTAACCATGATTTTGTACCGCATGCTTTTTTCGTAGTTTTTCATTTCTTTATACATAGTGTAATTTATTGTTATGATATTGTCGACCTTTTTCCAAATTCTCAATTTTCAGTTCAAAAATTGTATTTCATACTAAGAGTGTCTTTGGAATGAGTTGAGTGTACGTTAATGACAACAATTTGTTTAGCTTGTGATTGAAAACTGCATCTTTTCTCAATTTTCCATTTATTTATTCATAGTCTACTTCATTTTTATGATATTTTCAATTTTTGGTTAAAAAAATTGGATTTCTTAGTAAAAGTGTCTTTGGAATTTGGTGAGTGTACGATAGTGGTAATATTTTGTTGAACATATTCTTATTGTATGTGATTGTCCGCATACATACCTAGGCTGCCGGAACGACGCGACTAGCGCCGTCTTGTAGTTTCGTACGGCAGGACGCACTGGCACTACTGCATGGTCTTCATTGATTTCTAAAATCATGATTTTGTACCATGCGCATACCTTCCCAGTCTCCCATCTATCTATACATAATGTAATTTTCAGTTTTTATATCCTTGATTATTTTCAATATTCCAATTTTCAATTTCGAAAATATATTCCTTAATAAAAGTGTCTTTATAATTAGTTGAGTTTATGTTTCTGACAATATCTTGTTAGGCATGTTGTTATTTTATATGACATTTTGTATGCGTACCTACCCAGTCGGAGCGACGTGTCTACAGTGGACTTGCAGTTGCGATCGGCAGATCTGGAGGCCACAACTGGTTGGTCTGTGTTCGTTTCTATAACCTTGTTATAGTATCGCTTGCATTTTTTACAGTCGTCCATTTATTTATACATACTGTAATTTACTGATATTATATTCTTGATCCTTTTAAAAATTTCCAATTTTTAGATTGTAAAATTGTATTTTGTAGTAATAGTGTCTTTCGAAATTGTTGAGTTTACGTTTATGATAATATTTTGTTAAGCTTGTTGTCAGTTTGTGTGAGTGTCTGTATACGTACATAAGCATCAGGAGTGACACGACAGGAGGCGTCGTGTAATTGCGTGGGGTAGATCGGAGCGACCGTACTGTATTGTCTTCGTTAATTTCATTAACCACAATTTTGTGCTGTGTGCATGTTTTCCCAGTCTCCCATTTATATATACATACTGCAACTTACAGTTTCCAAATTTTCGGTTTCCTTCAAAATTTTCAATCTTTCGTTTAAGAATATATATTTGTTCGTAAAAGTGCCGTTTTAATTAGTTCAGCTTACGTTTATGACAATATTTTGTTAAGCTTGTTGCTAGTTTGAATGATTGCCTGAATACGTACCGACCCAGCCGGTGCGACACGACTGGAGGGGCCTTGTTGTTGCATACGGCAGGGAAGAGTGGCGCCATTGTATGGTTTTCGTTAGTTTCTTTAACCATGATTTTNAAAATTGTATTTTGTAGTAATAGTGTCTTTCGAAATTGTTGAGTTTAAGTTTATGACAATATTTTGTTAAGCTTGTTGTTGGTTTGAATGATTGCCTGAATACGTACCGACCCAGTCGGTGCGACACGACTGGAGAGGCTTGCAACTTGTTGTTGCATACGGAGGGAAGAGTGGCGCCATTGTATGGTTTTCGTTAGTTTCTTTAACCATGATTTTGTACCATATGCATGTTTTCCCAGTCTCCAATCATTTACTCACACTGTAATTCTTTAGTATGATATTTTCGATTGTTTTCATAATTTTCAATTTCCATTTAGAAAAATTGTATTTAATAGTAGAAGTTTCTTTTGAAATAGTTGAGTTTACGTTCATGACAGTATTTTGCTAAGCTTGTTGTTATTTGATATGATTATCTGAACACGTAGACACGCCGCATGACCGACACGACTAGCGTGGTCGTGTAGTTGCACATGGTAGATATCATTGACACTCCTGTGCAGATTCGGTTAATTATAATGTCGTTCCCTTTACCAAATACGTTGCCATCCGAGATCCTAACTCGCTGAATAGAGTGTACTGTTTAATGTTCACGGTAACAAATTAGTGGACATTTTAGCAGACGGACTTCTCAGTTTCACGTTTGAATAGCAATATCGAGAGTCAAACTCTTTACAAACGTAAGCTCCTTTCTTGAGAGTCGTACTCCTAAGTCAGTAGCATCACCTACCCTGTTATTCCGTGAGTCAGACCAGGAATTTCGAGTGTCTGTCCGCAGTATACTATTGGCAATAGACACCTTAATTAACAGTACAAATAGTAAAGAACAGAGTCCTACCGTTTTAAATTTTTACCTATTGGTATAGAGTCAAATTGATACTGAATAGCTAATCTTCCGAGAAGCTATTCCGCTGTATCGAGTGCACAACTTCGTGCTCAGAGACGCAATTTAGTATGCATCTTAGTGACGAACACATTAATTTCATGCATAAATCAATAGATAGAGCGTCAAACTGTTAGAGTACGATATGACCTTCTTTGAGATACGAACAGCTTAGACAATAGTTTCATACATCCTGTGATTCCAAGCGTCAAACCAGGTACTCCGGGAGTAAATTCCCAGTAGAATATTGACAATAGACACTATATTGCACGGTTTGACCATTAAAGTACAGCGTCAAACCGTTTGAGAACGTTACCAGTTGGTACAAGGTCAAATGTTTTACCAATTATGTTACCTTCTGTGCAACTAACCCGCTGCAGCGGGCGTGTTGCTTAGTGAAAACGGAAACATATTAGTTGACATTTTAGCAGACCGGCGCCTTAATTTCGAGTATGAATTAGAAGATCTGAAGTTAAACTGTTCCAGAACGTTACCACTCTCAGTAGATTCACCTATCCCGGAACAGTTATGGCAATAGAAACCTTGATTCATGGTTGGAATATTGAAATTCAGCCTCAAACCCTTTGTCAACGATACCAGTTGTTATAAAATCAAACATTTTCCCGAAGACCGTACCTTTCGGGATCCTCACCCGCTTCATAGAAAGCATTACTTCGTGCTCAGAGGATCAAATTTGTAAATATATTAGTGACGTGGACCATCATTTCATTATGAACAAGAGGATAGACGGTCAAACCGTTCTAGAACGTTACCACCCTCTTTGAGTTTCGAAAAGTTAAGTCAATAGCATCACGTATCCTGTGTTTCCGTGAGTCAAGTCAGGAACTCCTGGCGTAAATCGAATGAACAGTATTGGCAATTGACATCTTAATTCACGGCACGAATATTAATGTAGTGTGTCAAACCGTTGGAGGACATTACCAATTCGTTGAATGTTATTCCATTTACCGAATACCTTACCATCCGAGAAGCGAACCCGCCGAATCGAGAGCTTAACTTCGTGCTCAGAGGATAAAGCTATTAAACATCTTAGTGACGGAGACCTTAGTTTCATTACGAGTAAGAATGTCGACGGTCAAACCGTTTCAGACACTTGCCACATTCAATGAGATACGAACGGGTATGTCAATACCTTCATATATCCTGTGATTCCGATTGCCAAATCAGTCATTACTGGAGTGAATCCGCTGTACAGTATTGTCAAAAGACAACTTAATTCACTGTTTGATTACTAATATATAGCGTCAAACCGATGCAGGACGATACCTATTCGTATAAAGTTATTCTTTTTACCGAATACCTTATCTTCCTAGAACTTAACCCGCTGTAGCGAGTGTCATGCTTACTGCTCATGGAAATCAATTGGTAGACATTATTACAGATGCACAGCTTATACGAATTAGAAGATCGAGTGTCAAACAGTTGGAGACCGTGTCCACTTTCTTTGGCAGCCGAATGGCTAAGTCAAAAGCTTCATCAATCATGTTATTCTGAGAGGCCAACCAGATATTCCGCGAGTAAATCCGCTGAACGGTATGGGCAATACACTCATTACTTCACGGAATGAAATTAATGTAGAGAGTCAAGCCATAGGAGAACGGCTACCAATTGGTTTAAACATTACCAATTCATTAAATTACCGAATGCCTTTCCTTCTGATAAACCAACCCGCTTTAGCGATTGTCATGCTTAGTTTTCACAGGAACATACGAGTAGACATTTTAGTAGGTGGGCACCTTATATTCAGTTCTGAGTAGGATGATCGGGAATCAAACCGTACGACGTTGACCCGGCCATTTCGAGAGTCGTACTGCTAAATCAGTTGCTACTCCCATCCTGTGATTACGAGAGTTAAACCAGGTATTCCAGGAGTAAATCCGCTGAAGAGCATTGGCGATAGACGCTTCATTTCACAGTATGAATATTAAAGTAGAGATTCAAACCGTTTGTGAACATTACGAATTGGTATAAAGCTTTTCCTTTCCCCAATACCGTACCTCCCGGGAGCCCAATCCGCTGTAGCGATTGTTCTTGCTTAGTTATTACGTGATCAAATTAAAACATACTTTTGCACGCAGACACCCTGTTTTCATGTAGGAATAGCAAAATCAAGGGTTAAACCGTGCGAGAACGTTACCCAAAAATCAATAGCTAATCCTGTCCTGTGATTCCAAGGGTCAGACAAGGTATTCCTGGAGTCGATCAACACTGCAGTATTACCATTAGAGACGCAAATTCACTGTATGAATGTTAATGTACAGTGTCACAACGTTTGAGAACGTAACCCATTCGTTTAAAGACAAACCTATTACCGAAGACCTTACCCTCCAAGAACATAACTCGCTGTATCATGAGTAAAATTACGTGCTGAGAGACACAAATTAGTGCACATTTTAATGACATCCACCTCAATTTCATGTGTGTATTTGAAGATCGAGAGGCAAACCGTTGGAGAACGTTACCAACTTTCCTGAGAGTCGCAAAGCGAATTCAATAGATTCACGTATCCAGTAACTCCGAAAGACAAACCAGGTATTCCGGGAGCACGTGCACTGTACAGTTTTGGCAAGAGACACATTAATTCACGGTTTGAGTTTAAAGCAGAGCGTCAAACCGTTTGAGAGCGCTATCAATTAGTACAAAATAAAACGATTTACCGTATGCCTTACCTTTCGCGATTCTCAGCGGCTTCATTGAGAGTATCAGAACCTATTCATAGAAGGAAATTAGTGTTCCTTTTAGTTTCAGGCACCATAACTTCGTGTTCAAGTGAAAAAATCAAATGTTAAACCGCTCGAGAACGTTGTCATCTCCTGTGAGAGACGAACGGCTGACAACAGCTTCACCTATGCTGTGTTTCCGATAGGCATACCAGGTATTCCAGAAGTATATCCGCTGAGCACTGTCGGAAGTAGGCACCATAATACATGGTATGAATATTAAAGCAGACCGCCAAGCCGTTGTAGAACGTTACCTATTGGTATAGAGTCACAACCTTTCCCGAAGGCCATATCGTTTGAGATGCTGGCTCTCTGTATCGCGAGTATAGCTTCGTGTCCAGTGGAACAAATTAAAATACATTTCAATAATGGACACACTGACTTCACTTATGAATTAGAAGATCGAGAGACAAACCGTTCGCGAACTTTACCACCACGTTTTAGAATCGTACGGCTACTTCAATAGCTTAACCTATTCTATGATTCCGAGCGTCAGATGAGGTATTCTGGGAGTAAATCTGCTGTACGGTATTGGCATTAGACACCTTATTTCACGGTATAAATATTGAAGTAGAGCGACAAACCGTTGAAGATCGTTACCTACTAGCATAGCGTCAAACCTTTTACCGAAGACCTTACCCTCCGATAAACTAATCCGCAGTATCGAGAGTATAACATCGTGTTCAGTGGGACGAATTATTTTCCGTTTTCGCGACGAGCACATTAATTTCAAGTATGAGTTAGAAGATCGAGGGTCAAACTGCTCGATAACATCGCCACCACCTCTGAAACACGAACGGCCAAGTCAATCGTTTCTCATATCTTGTGATTCGGAGAGTCAACCCAGGTACTCCGCATGTAAGTTCTCTGAAGAGTATTGGAAACAGACACCTCAATTCACAGTATGAATATTAAAGTACAGAGTCAAAACGTTGTAGCACGTTACATATTGGTATAAACTCAAACTATTTATAGTGGGCCTTACCTTCGGTGAACCTATCCCGCTGTACCGAGAGTATATCTCCGTGTCCGGAGAAACAAATTAGAATACATTTTATTGACGTTCACCATAATTTCATGAATGAATTAGAAGGTCGAGTGTCAAACCGCTCGAAAACGTTGCCACCTTCTCTGAGCGACGAACGGCTAGGTCAACAACTTTGGCTATCCTGCGATTCCGAGAGTCATATCGGGTAATACGGGAGCAAATCAGCTGAAATCTATTGCCAATGGACACCACAATTCACGGTATGAATATTAAAGTGGAGTACAAAACCGTTTGAGAACGTTACCAATTCCTATAAAGTCAAACATTTTAACGAAGGCAGTGAAGGGCACCTTATTTTAATGTATGAGTTAGAAGATCGAGGGTCAGTTCGAGAACGATACCACCTTCTTTGTGAGCCGATCGGCTATGTCAATACGGTATCCTATCCTGCGATTCCGAGCTGCAAGCCAGGTTTTCCAGGAGTAACCGCTGAACAGTTTTAGTAACAGACAGCTTACTTCGCGATATAAAGATTAAAGTATTGAGTCATTCCGTCGGAGAACAATAACAATTTGTATAAAGTTAAGCTTCGTACGAAATACCTATACTTCGGAGAAGATAACGTGTAGTATCGAGTGTATAACTTCGTGTTCAACGAAGCAAATATGTATGCATTTTAGTGATGGGCGCCTTTATTACGTGTATAAAGAAGAAAATCGAGACTCAGACAGTTCGAGAAAGTTACAACCTATATTCAGATTTCCACATCTGAGTCAATGGCATCACCTATCCTGTGATAACGAGAGACAGACCAGGTGTTCCGGGGGTATATCCGCTGGAAACTAATGACAATAGGCACAACATTCCGCCGTATGTATATTACAGTAGATAGTCGATCTCTTGCAGAATTTTACCCATTCGTATAAAGTCCTTCCTTTTCGGAATATCTTACCTTCTGTGAAACTAACCCGCAGTATCGAGTGTATAGCTTCGTGTTCAGAGTAACATAGTATACATTTTAATGACGGGCACCTCATTGGCGTGTATGAATAACAAAACCATAAGTAAAGCCTTTCTAGAACCTAACCACTATCTTTGAGTGTCGAACGGCTAAGTTAACAGCTTCCCCTGTCCTGTGATTCCGAGAGTCAAACCAGGTATTCCGGGAGTAATTCCATTGTACAGTATTGGCAATAGACGTCTTAATTCACGGTTTGAATATTATAGCAGGCCGTGAAGCCGTTGTTGACATTACCTATACGTGTAGGGTCAATCTTCATACTGAAAGCCTTACCAACAGAAAAACGAAGCCGCTGTATCGAGAGTATAACACAGTGTTCAGAGCTACGAACTAGTATACATTTTAGTGAAGAGAACCATAATTTCATACATGAATTAGAAGATCGACGGTCAAAGCGTTCGAGAACGTTGTCATCTTATGTGGGAAATGAACAGCTTAGTCAATAGCTTCAACTATCAAGTGATTCGGAGAGTCAAACCAGGTATTGCTGGCATAAATGCGCTGAGCAGTATTGCCAAAGGACACCTTGTTTCCCGGTTTCAATATTACAGTAGAGCGTCAAACCGTTGGAGATCATATCGGATTGGTATAGAGTCACTCTTTTTACCGAAGGCCTTTCATTCCGAGAACATAACTCGCTGTATCGAGGTAATATTTTCTTGTCCACGGTACCAAATTAGTATACATTTTAGTGACGCACACCTTAATTTCATGTACGAATTAGTAGAACGACCGTCAAACCGTTCGAGAACGTTGTCACTTTCTGTGGGAAATGGACAGGCAAGTCAATAGCTTCAGCTATCCAGTGATTCGGAGAGTTAAACGAAATATTCCGGGAGTAAATGAGTAAATGAATATAACAATGGAGCGTCACACCGTGTGAGTACGTTACCAATTGCTCTAAAGTCAAACGTTTTGCCGAAGACAATACCCTCCGAAAAACTTTCCCACTCTACTGAGAATATAACTTTGTGCTCAGAGTACGACATTAGTTTACATTTTAGCGACCGGTACCTAAACTTCATGTATGGATTAGGAGATGGATGGAGAAACCGTTCGACGACTTTACCGCCCTCTTTGAGAGTCGAACTGATAAGTCAATAGCTCCATCTATCCTGTGATTCCAAATGTGAAACCAGGTATTTCGGGAGTAAATCCGCTGACAATTATTGGCAATAGACACCTTAAATCACAATTTGAATATTAAAATACAGCGTCAAATCGCCAGAGAACATTACATATTGCTATAATGTCAAACGCTTTACCGAAGACCATACTTTCCGCGAATCTCACTGGCTTTATCGAGAGAATATGGTCGTGCTTAGGGAATTAAGTTAGTATACATTTCAGTGTCAGGCACCTTAACGTCATGTAGGAGTTATAAGGTCGAGGGTCAAACCTTTCGAGAACGTTACAACCTTCATTGGGAGTGGCACAGCTATGTCAATAGCTTCACCTTTTTTGATATTCCGAGTGTCAAACCAGGTATTCTGGGCGTAAATCCGCTGAACAGAGATGGCAATAGACGCCTTTGTTCACTATATGAATGTCAAAGTAGAGAGACAATCCGTTCAAGAACGTTTCCAATTGGTATACAGTAAAACGTTTAACCGAAGACCTTACTTTCCGCGAGTGTAACTCGCTGTACCGAGAGTGTAACTTCGAGTTCAGAGACATAAATTAGTACACATTTTAGTGTGGGGCCCCTTAACTTTGATCGGTACCTATCCTGTGGTACCGATAGTCCCGCTAGGTATTCCTGGAGAAAAGCAGCAGTACAGTTTTGCAATAGGCTCCATAGTTCTCGGAATGAACACAGAAGTAGAGAGTCAAGTCGTTGAAGAATATTATCAATTCGTATGAAGTCATTCTTTTCCCGAATACCGTACCGTACGGGAACATATCCCGCTTTAGCGAGTGCCATGTTTAATGTTCACGGATGCAGATTAGAGCACATTTTAGCTGGCGAAAATGTAATTTTCACATATGAATAGCAAAATCGACAGTTAAATCGTTTGAGATCGTTACCCCCTTCTTTGAGAGTCGAACGACTATGTCAAATGCTTCATCTATTCTGTATTTCCGATAGCAAAACAAAGTATTCCGGGAGAATATCCGCTGGTCAGTATTGGCAACAGACACGATAATTCATGGTCTAAATATTAAAATAGAGAGGCAAACCGTCGGAGAACAAGACAAATTGGTTTAAAGTAATTTTTTTTTTTGTATAACACCCTGCCTGCAGAGAACACAACACGTTGTAGCGAGTGTCTTGCTTAGTGCTCACGGAAACAAATTATTAGTCGTTTTAGCAGACAGACACGTTAATTTCTTGTATGAATAGCAAAATCGAGAGTCAATTCGTTCGATAGCATTACCACCGTCTTTGAGAGTCGAACGTCTATGTCACAAGCATCACCTATCCTGTCATTCCGAGAGTCAAACCAGGTGTTCCTGGCTTAAGTGCCCTGTATGCTATTGGCAATGGACAACTTAGAGCACGGTTCGAATATTAAAGCAGGCCGCCAAACCGTGGGTGAACAATACCAATTGCTGTAACGTCATACGTCTAGCCGACGACTTTTCACTCCGAAAAACGAAACCGTTGTATCGGGGGTATAATCCCGTGTCCTGTTGTACGAATTAGTATACAATTACTGGCGAGCACGTTACCTTCAGGCATGAATTAGAAGGTCGACGGTCAAAACAATGCGAGAACGATACCAACTCCTGTGAGAGACGATCGGCTACGTCAATAGCTTCACCTATCCTGTTAATCCGAGAGTCATACCAGGTATTCCTGGAGTAAGTCCGTAAAACAGTATTGGGAATATACACCTCAATTCACGGTTTGAATATTAATGCAGACTGTCAAACCGTTGTAGATCGTTATCAATTGCTACAAATTCAATAGGTTTACCGAAGACCTTGCCCCCTCCACCCACCGAGAAATTAGCCTGTTGTGTCCAGAATATAACTCTGTGTTCAGAAAAAGAAATTAGTCTTCATTTCAGTGACGGGCACTTTAACATCATATATGAATTTGAAGATCGAGTGTCAAACCAGTCAGAAACGTTCCACCTTCTTTGGGAGTAGTACGTCTATGACAATAGCTTCACCCATCCTGTGATCCCGACTCTCAGACTCGGAATTCCGGGAGTCAATCCGCTGTACAGTATCGGCATAAGAAACCTACATCTCGGTATAAATATTTAAGTACTAAGGCACAGAGTTGTACAACGTTATATCCTGCTATTAAGACTAACTTTTCACCGAAGGACGTACCTTTCGAGAAGCTAACCCCTGTATTGAGAGTATAACTTCATGCTCACAGAAACAATACAGAATAAATTTTAGTCACGGCCCCCTTTATATTATGCATGCATTAGAAGATTGAGTGTCAAACAGTTCGAGAAAGTTACCACATACTTTGAGATACGAATGGCTATGCCAATAGCTTCACCTATCCTATGAATGCGGGCGTCAAGTCAGGAACTCCGCGAATAATACTGCAGTTCAGAGATTAATGGGGAACATTACAACTTGGAATAGTGTCATACATTTTGCCGAAAGCCTTGCCTTCCGAGGGTGTAATCCGCTGTAGCGAGAGACCTACTTAATGTTTACGTATCGAAATACGTGGACATTGTAGCATATAGGACAACTTAATTTTATGAATAAATTAACAGATCGATAGTCAAACCGTTCGAGAACGTTGCCAACTTTCTTGAGAACTGTGCAGCTAAGACAACAGCTCCACTCATCCTGTGACACCTAGACTATAACCAGGTATTACGGGAGTAAATCCGCTGATGAATAATGGCAATGGACATATTAATTCATGGTATGAATATTAAAGTACAGTGTCAAACCGATGTAGAACGTAAACAATTTGTATAAAGCCTTACTTTTTAACGACGGCCTTAACTACCGAGAAGCCTAACCAGCTGTATCGAGAGTATAAAATCGTGTTCAGTGGAACAAATTAGTAAACATTTTAGTGACGGTCACGTTAACATCACGCATGCATCAGAAGGGCGAGTGTCAAAGTTTCGAGGATGAAACCATCTTCCATGAAAATCGAACGGCTAAATCAATCGCAGAATCTATACTATGCGTACGAAAGTTAAACCAGGTATTTCGAGATTAAATTCACTGTATGTTGCTGGCAATGGACACCTTAGTTCACAGTTTGAAGTCAAAGTAGAACATCAATCCGTTTTGAGAGCGTTGTTAATTGACATAAAGTTGAACGTTTTACTGAAGGTCGCACCCTCCGTAAGCCTAACCAGCTGTATTGATATTATAACACCGTGTTGAGAGGAACAAATTAATATACATTTTAGTGATGGGCACCTTAATTTCGTGAATAAATTAGAAGATCGAATGCTAAACCGTACGAAAATCTTACCACCTTCTTTGAGTGTCGAACTGTTAAATCAATAAATTCACCTATCCTGTGATTCCGAGAGTCAAACCTGGTACTCCAGGAGTAAATGCCCAGTTCAGTATTGGCAATAGGCACCTTAGTTCACGGCATGAATATTAACGCAGACCGTCATACTGTTTTAGAACGTTACCTATTGGTATAGAGACAAACTTCTTTCCGAAGGCATTACCTTCTGCGAAGCCAACCCCTCTGTATCGAGAGTATAATATCGTGTTGAGAGGAACAAGTTAGTATACATTGTAGGGGCGGGCTCCTTAATAGCATGTATGTAGACGATGGTCGGGGGTCATACAGCTTCAGAACGTTACCACCTTCTTCAAGAGTCGCACAGCTAAGCCAATAGCTTCACCTACCCTGTGATTCCGAGAGACAAATCAGGTACCCGGAAGTAAATACGCTGAAGAGTATTGGCAATAGACACACTAATTCACGGTATGAATATTAAAGTAGAGCTGCACTCCATTTGGGTACGTTACCAATTGGTATAAAGTAATCCTTTTTACCGAATACCTTACTTTGCGAGAACACAACCCGCTGCAGCGAGTGTTCTGCACAATATTCTCGGAAACATATAAATAGACATATCAGCAGAGGGACACCGCCTTTTCTTGTATACATACAAACACCGAGAGTCAAAGCGATCGAGAAGTTTAGTACCTTCTTTGAGAGTCGAACGGCTAACACAATAGCGTCACCTATCCTGTGATTCCGGGAGTAAGTCCAGGTATTTCGAGAGTAAATCCGCTGCACAGTATTCGGAATGGACACCCTAATTCGCTTTACGAATATTAGGAAAGAGAGTGTAATCTTTGGGGAAGGTTAGCACTTAATATACCGTCAAACTTTTTATCGAATTCATTACTTTCCGAGTACCAAACCCGCTGTATCGAGGGTATAACATCGTGTTCAGAGAAACAAATTAGTGCACATTTTAGAGACGGACGCCTCAATTTCATGTATGTATTGCAAATTCGATAGCCAAACTGTGGGAAGTTGTTAGCACTATTTATAGCATCAACCTGGTCGTTACTGGGCAGACCAATCCACCCGCCCATTTAATGTAGTTATTGTTAGTATTTAGTAATTCAATTTAGTTATTCCCTGCCATTGCTTAATTCTTGTATGTCCGATTCTTGTATGAACGAGTACCTAACCCAAACTCGAGAACCAAACCGGAACCTACACAAAACCAAACTCGCTACATACGCGGCAGACTAATGCAACCCCATCACATGCCGACATCATTTAATGCGTACATTATTGTCGTTTACTACGTTCCGTTAGTTATTTCCTGTTTGTGATCAACACCTTCATGTCCAACACGTGTATGACTGATGACCTGAACAGCGCGCCTCATGGCTTCCGCAGCGGTCGTTGTGCGACAATCGATACGCCAGGTCAAATTTAGAAGGGTTCCAGCACGAGCGGCAGTGGCCGTCACTTTGAAGACTCCTTCGAAGAGGCGTATGTCAAGCTGATGACTCAAGCTACTGTAGGATCAACCTACTGGACCTGAGCATCGAAGAGGTGAGGCCAACGCGACACATCAACGGGGGCTTCATACTTGAGGCAGCGGGCTGGGTATGTAAGGCGGCTCTCCTGGATATAGGACTCAGAGTGGCTCGGCCGACTAATAAGGGCAGAGCACCAGGTACCTGGGTTGGGCGACTCAGTTACCT
>NIJG01000827.1:32317-49190 GCA_002201625.1 Euglossa dilemma | reverse complement strand
GAAAGCACAAACTAGTAAATATAGTAACCAGCGGTAAATGTAAAAAACCCCTACGGCAATGCAGAGTTTGTGCAAGTAAAAAAAAGCTAAGCAGAACAGGTTTCGCTTGTAAATACTGCAACGTCCCGATACACAAAGGTGACTGTTTCGAGCGCTATCATAGTTTAAAAAAATATTAAATACTTCTTTTTTCAACAAATATTGTTATATGAATTATGGTATATTTTATGTAAATAATAAACTGAAAACGATTGTAATAGATGAAATAAATATTGTTTAACACTACCATAATTAAAGTAAAAGATTTTATTAAATTTCGTTACCCTACAATAACACGAAGCGTACAATTTTACCAGAGTTTAAGAAAAGCGCTTATATTCCCGCGCGTCAGTCTAGGCCGAAACCGAGCCGGTGTCTCGGACGATCTGCGGCTGAGTGGGCGGTGAAAGGGCATAGTATGTTCGAACCGCTACCGGTCGGTAAAGTGTTAATAGGTTTCGGGATTGTCCGATTTGAGTCAAATATGCACCGTTTTGTTCAAATTATAATTTGCTGTTATTTCAAAGGTAGCTTCATAATACCTCTCTCATAGAAGTCTTGGTCTCTATTGACGATGATGGAATGCAACGACTTTTGCCTAATGTGGACCTAGGAAATCGGGGCACGGGAGAGAAGCTCATCACCATCTGTTTTTCTTTTTTCTTTTTTTTTTCTGTGCCAACGTGACCGTCATGATCCAGTCTGTTTTATCTCTTTTGTCTGCTGTCTGTTGTCGTAGCTCGTTAGAAGACTGTGTTACGTTACTAAAAATGATAAATAAAATGTTCTAAATTATTCCTTCTGTGTGTATCAGTTATATTTTTCTCTACAGGTGAAAAACTCTAGTAATCGATTTTCACAATCATCTCGAAATGCCAATTTCTTATCACTCAGGAAGTTTTGCAATGCAAGAAGAACATGGTAATCGCTTGGTGCCAGGTTCGGACTATATGGTGGATGCATCAAAACTTCCCAACCAAGTTCCCAGTGTTTCTGATGAGTCACTATATACGTCTGTGGCTTGGCGTAGTACTGATGAAACACAACACCTCTTCTGTTGGCCATTTCTGCCCGTTTCAGGTCAATCGCTTACTTCAGACGGTCCAGTTGTTGATAGTAGAGCTCCGAATTGAGTATTTGGCCACATGGAAGCAACTCATAATAAATAAATCTATTTCAATCCCGCCAAATACACAGTAGAACCTTCCTGGCTGTTAGTCCTGGTTTGACCACCGTTTCAGCTGCCTCACTGCGTGTTGACCACAATCGTTTTTGCACGTTTTTCTATGTGACCCATTTTTCATCCCCACTCACCGTCCGTTTAAAAAATGAGTCGATTTCATTCCATTTGAACAAGGCTTCGCAGATGGAAATTCAATTCATCATGTTTTTTTTTTGTGTATGTTAATTGGCGTGGCATGACGATCGGTCGCGTGCACCGTGCACTGTTACCGCGGCGGAGAATCCGCCCATAACGAAAGGGTTAAACAAGAAGAAGCGCAAGCCTAAGGCTGATAAACCGATTGCTCAGGCGATTGTGGACAAAGCTAGTAAGTTAGTAGGAATAATGTGCCTAACCGTTTAAGTGCTGAAGAATTATCGTATATATATGCTAAAAATGCGGAATGAAATGCGCAGTATTTTTTCTTGGAAAACAATAAAAATAGCTATAATTAACACTAATTACTATGTAACAAGTAATTTTGATCAACAAAAAGCACAGTGGTAAGTAGTGCGGTATTATAGCCGTGGATTGTGGTACGGTAGAAAAAATGAGTCTATTTTCATATAATTTTCCTTAGTACATAAACAATTTTTTTGTAAAAATTGTCTCTTGCCCTTATAGATCTGATAATGATTTAAGGAAATTAAAGTCAAAACGTTATCTATCTTTTTACATTGAGTCACTTTTTCTACCGATGGTACCACAATCCACGACTCTACTGCATTACTACTTACCACTGTATTTTATTTCAATTCTTATATTATTAAAAACCACAATTGAGTGAAATGATAAAAAACTGCAGTTCATATCAATACAACTGTTCTCAATAGATGCGAAAATTATACTAACCAACAGCAGTGTCTCCGCATTCTTGGTACAAAACAAGAGAAGCGCTGTCGCGCTCCTCCGCATTTTTGACATACTGCAAGTGAAGCGCGATAGCGCTTTGCCGTACTCAAACGGTTAATGCACCTTTTGATACATATTGAGGCTGGTACACGGTTCGCGAAAATAACAGTAGTGAGCATGTTGTTGCTTTGTGTTGCATTGCGAGTGCTGGCTTGGATCTCAAGAATGATTTGATTAAAAGAATTGTTAATGTCTACTCGCTTGCTGGGCTGAAAGTTGAAATGATAGATGATGTACATTCGATGATTCTTAATGATCTTAACGAAGCTATTTTGTTAGGCAAGCTATTTTATAGAGCTCTTGGGTTTTGTCATGTTCCTTCTAACGCAATTGGATTATTAAACGAAATGAAACGCATAACAATGATTAACGTTATGGTTCTCAAAGATGCAGTTAGTAAACTTACAACTTGTCGACTACAAGAGAACACTCGAGCTGTTGAAGAGTCAGAACGCAAAATTTGATGCCATCAACATTGAAAATACCAACTTGATTTCATGTAATAATGCGCTTCTTAAAGTGAAGTGTGAAGTAAGACTATACTTAAAAGACATGATGTTCATTCTCATCACGATGCTGATTTTCATAACAATAGAGAGAATGGGATTATTTCACTAATGGTAATAACGACAGTTGTGTGTTGGCATTAAGCACTGACTATGATAATGGGAATTGCCTCAAACAGGTTAAATTTAAAGTAAATGAGCCGGGACGGACATGCGGTATAGAAAGTAGGAAATTCAAAGGGCGAAAGAATGTATATCATTTGAGTGCGGTTGGAGAAACAGTTAGTTGTTCGATGGGTTATTTTAGTCATTTACAAGTGTATGAATTTATGACTAACCAACCACTATGTTTGAGTTGCCTGATGTCATTATCGCTGTATTGAGTGATGTAAGAGTTTTTGATGACGGGATGATTTTTAGTCCAATTGAAGTTGAAGATATAACCATTTTCAGAGAAAACACTGTGTTTGTCATTAATGGCAAAGAGGTCATCTCTCGAAATTCTTGGACATTTGCTGATTGTTGCGCAGGTCATAACCCTTCTTCTAAAGCAGAAATGGTTTATAAGGATAAATGGTGTGCTTGCAGGCTTAGCCGAGCGAGTATTTTCGACAGTACACTCGTTAAGCTGACGAGTGTTTTTAATACCATAGTTTCAGCCCACCTTTTCTTGTGGGTTGTTTCAATAGCATTGAGTGTCGTAAGCCCTCGAGCTGCAGTCTTAGCTATTATATTATGGATAATGTATTCAACACCCATGATAGGAGATGTGTGCACATTGCAAAACTCGGTTTCTCCAAATGCTATAAGTGGAAAATGGTCCACAACGAGAGGAACTAGATTTGATATAACCGCGCCTGGTGGACAGTGCTTGTCGCTGGGGCCTTTTTCAGTTGAAGTCTGTAAGATTTTTCATATATTCGATAAAACAGTACCTTACAAGACTAAATTGGTTTGTACCAAGTTGGATTGGGCTTGTTGAGGTGGTAACCAATTTCAATTGTTCTACAGACAGAATGACTGCTCAAATGCTTGTGGGATAAGGGTCGTTAACACCAGCCCACTACAGTCTCAGCATTCCATGGGAGCGGCTGTGTGGCTTTTTGGGAGGCCGTTATGATGCGCCACGATGTTAGTCTAAGTATAGGAAGTCTGGGCACCCATGTTCGCTTTTATAGACACGTTAATTATATACCTGAACTGACCCTTGATGTGACTGTCTACCGAGTGCCAGTTGGGACGGACATCCGACGGCGCATTAATACTAGTACTTACACCGATTTCATGAAACTCTGTTCTCACGCGGTGGAGTTTGACTACCCAGCTGTGGTGGAACAGAGAGGTGCAACCGCCTTTTGTCGGTGTAACTTGCTTTCCCCTAGTCGAATCTCCCTCCCTTCTCTTTCAACGCGATATCGTAATTTATTTGGAGTAATCCGCATGTCATTTTTATCACTCTATCTTCTCTACTTTAACTACTACTAAATCGCATTTTAATTTCTACAAACCCTTCTCTCTCTCTCTCCCTCTCCCCCTCTCTCTCCCTTAAATGTAAGCAACTCCGGTTAAACATATACGTGTTTATTTATATGTGAATGAAGCATCGTAAAAGAAAGCGAAAATGGCAGTGAACAATTGTTTCCACTGTGCGCTCTTAATATTTCTTTGCTTAGGATAACGAAGGGATGCGGCATGTGCTAGAAGAACGACTCAGATAACTATGCATGCCTTTGCTACCGATATCCTTTTTTTGTAGTATTTTCTTAACGTTATTTCTACGAATCAGTATCAAAACACGTTCCAAATTTTAACTTCAAATTATTTCTCCATCCCTAATTCTTTCCCCTTTCGTACGATAGTTATTCAATTAATTGAGCGATAACGCTTCCCTGCTACTCGTTCTGGACCCAAAAACCTGTAATGGTATACCTATTTCTACCATGAAGTATCTTTCGATAGCTTAAGGATTTCATAGTGTATGAGATATAACAATACCATCATCTAGTAGAAACCAGAAGTCTCACAACAACCACATACATACACGTAACGAACCATTTTCACCTCACGCGAGATTTATTATATTATATTGTATCACCTTACCGTTGCATCGGGGAAAAGAAACCAGAAGTATAAAATTAAGTTGTCCAATTCTACTGTACAAATCTCTTAAATAGTTTAATACGTAGCAATGTCTAATTTCAAACGATTGAAAATATTAATATCATCATTTTGCGGTATAATACCGACTATAATTACATTGAAGTATCAAGACTTCAGTTGTAACGGAAAATATAGAACTTGCATAACTTTGATACTCACTTGTTTCCCACCATATTGCATTCTAGTACAGATCATTACAGTAACTAGTTCTACAATTCTGGCAGCGAGTTCGATACGTGTCAATTTTATTTTTATCCATAAAAATCATTCTAACTCTCTTCAGCACTGATTATTCTATACCAAGAAAAATATACGTATGGACACTATTTCGTTGCACTTTTTTGTTATACGTTTATAGTTTGATGAAAGAATTAAAAAACGCATCGTTGCTATTATTCAATCTCTCCATTCATGCCCGAAGATGGACGGTCTCGGTCAAGAGGACATACATTTGTTTCGTTACTTCGAGCTTCCCACGGTCTCGCAGACACCTAGATCACACAACAATAACGCGGTAGGTCTGCAATTTATAGCCTAATGAAATAATCGCTCATGAATACTCATCGATATATTGCCCAAATCATATATTTGAAGGAATTTGAAATCCCGACAGACGCGGCAATTACCTGCAATTAAACGCAGGGTGTCAAAACACGCCTTTTATTTCTGGATAAGACAGGTCAAAGTAAATTCACCAGCAACTCCAAGGATAAATGATTCAAGACAGGCGCAGTCGAAACGAACGAAGAGGAAAGACGAGAATCTAATCAAGAATCACAATCCAAAGAAGAATCGTGTTCGGAAAAGTCGGCGAATGAAGACTGCGGGTAAAACAGACGATCAAGGAAAATAATCGTGGCGTGACAACTGAAATACGTAGTCTGCACTAAGACTATTACAGATGTTATCCATTTTGTGGATGACGTTTCACGAAAATCAGAAGAAGCGTTGTCAGGAACAGACAAGGACCAATAAAGAAGAGCCATGAACGAGGAGATTTCGACGAAAACGAGGAGGTAGCTTTACTCCTAGCTTGGAAAGACAAGCGAATTGTCACTGTGTTGAGGCCGTATCACACCTTTGAGTCAAGAATCATAATTAAATTTTCGCGAAATTACAAAATAAAAATGTTTCCATTATATAATTATATAAAAATGTTTCCAAACCAAATGTGACTGCCAATTAACACCTTAAATGGTATAGACAAACACATATACATATACAATATAATAAATACCATTGCATGGTATAGATAAAGCAGGTAAATATGCATTAACAAACGATTTCCTGAGAAAATCACTGAAATGGTGGCGAAAATTATTCTTTAAGGGACTAGAAACAAGCGCAGTAAATGGAGAGGAAAGAGAAAGCGATTTGGCACACTACAAGTTTGTCAAATTATTAATAAATCACATCGTAGGTAACTCCCGGAATAACAATGTGTATGACAGGCATTCCAAAACAGATAAAGAACAACTGTTAGATGGGAAACTCCATATAATAAATCACTTGCAAAAAGGGAAAAGGAAACAGTGTCTTGTTTGTTCATCAAAAGGAAGTAATGTTGTAATGTTGGAATACGACTTTTGGAGAGAGGGATTTTCGTCACCATCTTTTGCTTTTTCTTTTTTTTTTTTTTTCTTGTTCATACGTTACCGTCACGGTCGAACCAGTTGTCTGTATCGTAACTTGGAATAAGATTGTATTACGTTATTTTGAATAAGGCAGTGTTCTAGAGATTCCTTCTCTGTGGATTACTTATATTTTTTTCTACAGTTAAGCAAAGACTAACATTTGTTTACTGTGCGACCTGTGAACGCAAACCCGGTTTGCATTCCAATGCATTTGTTTAAAAATAACATACATTAATCAAATATAATTAATAATATAAATATACTAATCAAAATTCTGAAATGAATAAACATTGCTGTGAATGACGTGAATATTATTATTTATCCATTATTGCAGCATTTAAAGTCTGACACTTAAGAACTTGCAAGTCAAAATATAACGAAAATAAGTTGAAGTTAAATATATATTTCCTATGTCTGTACAAGTGTATTTCTTCGCCTTTGGTAATGTTTATATATCCTGTTAATATGCAACTGTTACGTCCCCTTGTACGCTGCTACATCATAGTAATCCTTCGGAATAATTGCAACAAGATATGATTCGAAAAGCAAAGAACATCAGACATCGTCAGTGTTAGTGTGAGAAGTATAAGTTAGGCGTGTAGTTGTTATTTAAATAAACCTCTTTTGTTACTTTAAAAGTCTTTTTCAACACCAAACAATTCCTACAACTCCAATATGTGTATTGAATTCAATAGCGTTTGTTACTTGATGAAAAGAACATCAAACGTTATTATACACACTTATATTTATAATTATTTGAGAATATTATATGAAATAATCGCTACAGATAATAAAAAAGAATTCTAAAAACAAATTTGTTCCCAAGATACTTACATATTACTCCACTGTGAATGTTCAATAGCTCAAGTACCTATTTGTAATGATACGTACTTTCGCCAGTTTACAAAAACGAAACTTCATTGACACGAAATAAATAAAATCTGGAACGTTACTTCTATAAACACACTTTTTTATGTATTTCCCCACCTTTACAGATTGATGTTCATTCTAATCTACAATTAAAACAAAATTTATAAAAAACAATAGTTCAGTTATTATATTACGCATAGAGCAATATAATTATGATCCAAGTTAATATATTGTCGAACACTATAGGATATTCGAATACCAGCATGTAATTATTTAAAACTATTATATTTCTACGTTTAATTTAAGAAAGAAATTTCTTAAGACTCATTGCATTAATGCTGGGAATATCTATTCTCCCATACATAATGCTTGTATTGAGTACATATTTTAATCTACTTCTATAGACGGTTATTATATTTCCTGTCTTCTACTGCACCTTTGAAACGGTGCTGCTGTGAAGGATCAAGGCAAAATTGATTTTTCCAATCTCACTAAATTAGGATACTTTGTACTATACACTCTCCAATATTCCAATCGATTTGATCATCTGCCAATGTAACCTTCTCGAATATAATTATCTAATTCGTTTCTCGGACCGAAATACACATTACCTATATTTTGCTACCTAACATTGCTGTCCAAGACCAACTAGAATAATGACGCAACGTTTGAAAACAGATTCGAACACTTTAAAACGCAGGTCAAAAATTGTCGCCATTACATACAATATATAGGATTCTACATTATCGAAGTACTCGATTGTTATTTATTTTAATAACAGCTAAAATCTAACAGTTGAGGCTTTCAATACCGAGAGCACGGTCAAATCGCTTTGGAAATGCAGAAAGAAACTCTGCGTTTGGTGAGACCAGAATGGAATCGTGTACTATAAGCCACGAATGATAACGCAACACGATAATGTTCCGCGCAGTCTTCGACTGAATTGCTCTTCGACAAACAACGATAATTTATTGACATCTGCTTGGCATACTTTCCCCCAACTTTATTCCATATTTTTGTATGCAGAGACCACCAAATATGGCGAATTTGTCGTATTAACTTCTTTACTGCGGTGACATGTCCTCCACGATATCTTTTTCTTTATGAATACACAAACAGTTTCTAACGGATTGGCAACGGGCGACTGTGACGACCACATCTGCCAACTGATGCCAGACATTTTCCATTCATTACAGTATCAGCGTCGATGTTGCAGATCGTTGTCCTCCTGCAAGGTCCAGTTTCTATTTTTCCTTCCCGATGTTCAGCAACAACACAGCATTCAAATTATCGGTAAATAGGTACAGAGTACCGAATCCTTGCTACGAGAATCAATCACACTCGTGCATCTTTACTCCGTGCTTTAGCAGTCGTTGGACTGCTTTATTGCATCTATAGCTGAGCAGATATGTTGTAGTATTGTATGTGCCCAAAAAGATGCTTCGTCTGCAAATATGGCATTGCTCCAATACCGATAAATATTTAGCTTCGCAGACATGAGTCGTTCGCACGCGTGTTTTTCGGTCAACGGCAGTATCTCGTTAATGCTTCGCCATTTTACACAGTCAGCCTGAAGATGACTCTCGATGGTGCCTACAGAAATATTTAAACCCATCTCCTTCAGTTTTACATAGGATTTAGTTTCTGACCCTCGCAGAAGTAGTTCAGGATTCCTAGAAAGTAAGGCTAATATCCGCTTGCCATCTTAATCCGTGGTCTTCAGATTTATGCCATGATTCGGAAGATTATCGACAGTTTTTTAATAATACGAAACATACGTTTTGACAGGTAATTTTAATTCATACATATAGTGAGTCGTTCAAAAAGTCATTTCGTTTTTTTTTTTTGTTTTCCTTTAATGCGACTTAAGTGTGCAATTGGCTGTAAAAAAAATACAATTAGGTCCGCTGTTGGGAAAAAACGAAATGACTTTGCGAGCGTCCTAATATTTAGCAACGGCAGCAAAAGGAATTGTTAGTCCTTTTGTGTGAATACGCGAAAACACGGGATCGAAATGCGATGCGTACGCACCACGCGTGATGAGACTTTCAAAAAACGCTCGCAAAGAATGTCGTTCATAGTCGGAAACTAGGACAAAACTGAATTCACACGCTAGCAGTCCCTAATTAAATAGCAGAAAAATTAGAAATTTAACTATTAACGAAGTGTATCGACTAAAAGAATCGACAATGGGCCGTTCGGTCGATGGCGCATGTCTTGTCGGTGCTACTCTTCGCCAATTTCGAAGAAGTGTAAAATTGATCGAATAAAAGGTTTCGATCCGAAGACTCGTCCCGCGTCATCGTCGCGGTATCTGTGTATTGCCAGAAAAATGGAAAAAAGTGAAACGAGCGAGGGACGATACTTCGAATAAACCATTCATTCTACATTTCTAGAAATTTTCCATTTTTCATTGATGAAAAAACTCCGAAAACGCTGCAAGTATAACAATAAATTTTCCATTATTTAATTAAGTTGCTATGAATTAGAAGTTACTCACATAAAACGCTAACAAAGATTGTCGATGAGTAAACGAAATAATTAAACTGCACCGAGTTATAACTTTCAGCAAGCTTCATTTATGTTTCCGCACCGCTGAAACACATATAAACATTACAATCTATAATAATAAAGGAAATTGTTCGTTGAAAAATTACTCGAATCCTACTCGATCCAAACTTCTTTTTCTTCCTTTTTTTACATTCTTCTTTCCATTTTTATACGACGACAACGGACTGGTATATATCTATCAACAGTTGCTATTAACTAATCCCGGTGAAATTCCCTCAACTCTGGTGCTATTGATGCCACAATATTTTACTAAATCCTTTGAATTTACGCCATTATGTAATGTTTCGCTACTAATGTATGACGGTACAAGAGTTATTGCTCTCAGTAAATAACATAGTGTCGCTTTACTTGCATTAATCTTCCACTTCCATCCGTACGCCCACTTACTTATCTCACGTAGGTTGTTCTCTAAGAGCTTTGCAGATATGTTTGGATCTTCCTGTATCGATGAACTGCTATGTTGTCCGCGACTGTACTTGTTATTGTGCCTTCAGTTTGTGGAAGGACTGCTGTTTATACTTGATTGAGCGATAACAGCCGGTATCTTTTGGATACATGAATAGCTTTAACTGTACTTTGAAATGACATTCGAACAAATATGATTTAGGAAACTTGTAGAAACAATGTGGTAAATTAACTTCAAGTTTGGATAGTAGTCACGGGTGATATACTGTTTCGACTTGCTGGTTAACATTCATAAAACATACAGATATAAAACTTTTAATTCTTCCAAACATTTTTCTGTGGCATCGGCTACTCTACGTATTTGTTCCAGTGCTGAATGTTTTATTCTAGAACAAAATTGGTGCGCAAGAATGATATATATGTCCATTATCATTGCTAATCGTAATTCCAGCGAGCCTCCACGGGATACCTTTCCTAACAATTTTGAAAAAGTGGATAGGGAGGATAGAGGTCTGCAAAATGTATAGTGCGTAAGATGCACGCAGTGGTTTTCGGGATCCGGGTATCACAGTGATTTCAGCAAACTTTCGTTGAATGGTAAAATACTGCAATCCAGTAACTGCGTTATATAGTTGGTTTACAGCGACTACAGCCTTGATCGGTAACTATTTGCCGATTATACCATCATTTTCTGGAACTCTCTTATTATATAGATTAACCTCGGATCTGATCTGTGACGGTGAGGAATGCTCAACAGGCTTACATACCAATGTTGTTAAATTCAGGCATTCTGTTAATGTGGTAGAATTTTGGCGAGTAGTACGAATGTCAAGACGTAGATACAAACGTGCGTGTTAAATGTCTTGCAAAAACTTGTTTATCACCATCTTTTCTTTTGACGAGGATTTATCCTATTTTCCAATTATATTCTATTGGTATCTTGACCTTTTTCCTAGCTTTTCATAACGTGTAATTGGACGTCGAAGGCGAAACAAGGTTTCATATGTATCGCTCTATATTATTATTTCTAAATTTAATATGTAAATTCTTTAGTTGCCTGGTCAATCTCATCGGCGAATTCTTATCGCTTGGGTGCCTGTAGAAATGTCACTTATGTCTGGCAGTACGTATCTCGAGGATGTCTTCCTTCACGTATTTTGTGTATAAAAATTGATCTGTGAATGTTTGTGCCTCTTGTGATTTGGCAACATCTGTTGCACGTTACAGATGTTCCGTTATATCTTGTACTACATGTTCCATATCGGCAGATGCCTTCGATAGGCAAACTAGGTTTCAGTACTCTCCCAAATAAGATTTCATTAATTTCCACTGTTCCAATGTCAAACATATTATAAAACTATTTCTTCGTGTCTCCGTTAAGCGTTGTAGTTGTAAATTTTAGGGCGGTAGCCGAGAGGTCAGATGCCTAATGGATAGACAGGTAGATTTATTTTAGTCCTTCATATTTCGCTATGTCATTGAATATTATATTTCACCTTATATTTATGACGCTACCATGAAATGTATTGATGAACTGTATTTTTAAAATATTAATGTAATTTTCATTTGTCAAGTTTGTCTCTGACACAAACGAAATGTCAATTATGCGCACATCTAAGAATACTTCTATTCCATGTTTCCATTGGCCCAATCCGTCAGCGTTTCGAAATATAGGCCTTAGTACAGTATCTTCTCGTAAAACTATATTCTAGACAGCGAAAATCCTGATTACAGTTTTGACGTTTTCTTTCATTACTGCGTAGTTCGTTACATTTTAATCTTAGATCAATAGTCGTCGCGGTTCTATGTATTCGTTCTTACGTACTATGCTTCCGCGCGAAGGAATCACAGCATGTTCACATCCACACTGCTGTTGAACTCCGCTGATATTCCTATGATCACAGACGGTGATCGCCATTAGCCGAAGACGATGACGAAGATCAACGTACGGACCGTAGGGCGACCAAGTGAGACAGAATATATATGTCAGCACAGGTGCAATTAACTATTTTGGGTCCACATGATTAACATTACGATTTAAATACTTGGCCGTTGATTATCGCCACTGTTTTCGGGAAGTATTCCTATATTTTCTTCTGCATTCAAGGAAAGATACTTATTGGTATGGACATAACTTGAGTTTGTTTATCTGACTGTTCATTCACTCCTTCATTCTATTTTTAATAAAATAAAAATATTATTGAACATTCCACTATACAATTGAAACTCATATAATTAAAAAATTACTTTAAAAAATAGTACATAGGCTAATAAATACCGAGGTCCATCGCAATAATTAGAAGAGTAATATGACAAAGTTTCCCAATTTCATGAAACTCCTGAACTCAAAAAAATAAAAAGATTTAATAAAAATCCTATCCTCTCATATTAATATCTTATCAAAAGAATTTTTCAAAGACAGGAAACATAATAAACATATTTGGGTTACACTTATTAACATTTCTTCGCTCAATTTTATATTATATACTGCAATATAATAGCTTTAAATATAATATTGGTATTACAGATTCAATTATACAGATTTAATTTCGCATATGCTTCGAAGAAATGTGTTTTCCTTTCACATACACATTTTTGCACTTTGAAAATAACTCCAAAACTCAATCTGAATGTATTCTATCTAAAAGATTGCTTTTAAAACTAAAATTTTCGTCATTTTGTAGCGTTGACCATAATTATAAAAGAAATTTAGTTTAAATGCGTAGAGATACATATTAATAAAGCGTCTAAACGTAAAAATTTTAAAATGTTCGATAAATAGAGATAATCATAAAGCTTTGGCTTCGTAATGGATCATATTTCTATGTAAGTACCAAGTCAGTACATGTATACGAATACTAAAAATTATTCCAAATCTTCAACAGAGATTATGAATACCATTGAAGATGGAAAGCTAAATTACTAAATTTTATAGAATGTTATACAAAACTATAAAAGATAAAGAAAATATTATGTATTAATGATAACTAGTTCTATCCAAACTTCCTTCCAGGCTGAATGTTAATGAAATTGCGTGAAGAAAAAGAAGAAAAGTAATATGTGGCAAAGAATATGTGAGCGTCCTCCCACACGATCATTGTAGGTCCGATGTGTCAGGTAAGTACTGTAAGTAAGTAGTTGCGATGTGGTAGCGCTAAAAGGTACGGAAGGAAAAAAAGGGATGGCCCTCGGTAAGGCTACCTAACAGGCTTCAGACGGGGATCCATTGATCCTTACCTAGACTTTTGTAAACGACGTATATATAAGATTCGGAGAGTTCACCGAGGATTTGGAAGAAAGTCCACGAACCTCCTTGGGGTTCAACGCTTCAAGCGCTCTGAACCCATATATGCGTTCTCACAAAACTATTCGATTTAAGTTATGAACGCACATGTGTGTTCTCACAAAACCATTCAATTTGGAGAAAAATAAATTTATGAACAGATATGTGACTGACGCTTGTAAGCCTATATATGTATAAAAAGGGAATAAGCGTTTAAAGGTGTTTGCTCAGGATTCTATAATCCTTGTCAGTCCCATCGTGGGACATAACCCAGGCCTAGAATATTCGGCACTTTCCATTTTCCATGGTAATTATGTTTCCCATTCTTCAGTCATTTTCGTCTGGTTACCGGACACCGGGCATTCTTTTTGTCTAAACTTAGACTCCAGGTCACGGCACTTAGGATTTGGCTAACAATAGGCCCATACCATAGAATTAGACCATGTGTGCTTGCTGACACTACTGTCGATGCTATAAATTCAAAGGGACCTCAATCGGTCACCCCTCAAGGGTCACCCCTCTGACCGCCAAACGATTTCACCGTGTAGAAGGGATTTCCTCCACCAGCGACTTTTGTGCATCCTGTTGTGCAGGATGATCTATCCCTTGTTCGGGGGCACCCAATTCGCGGGCTAGGGGCCTATCCTTGGGTCCTCTAACTCGCCAATCAGGAAACCGTTCCCTCTGGCTAGTCAATATATCTTTTGGCTTCGCAAGATCGGAAACAGTCACCGTTTTTCTCAGTCAAGCATTAGACATCAGTCTTCAGTAGCCGTTCATTTAAGTCAATCACGGACAACAATCTAACATAATCAATCGTGATTCGTTTTTTGCGTCCTAAGAAGACCAAGATATTAACCCTTTGCGGACGGAGACAACGACGGCCGAGCGTCGCTGTGGACGACAGGTATTGGAGCGTGCAGTAAAGAAAATTTTCACGTCGCATATTTGCGTTTTACAAATTAAGGCTTTATTCAAATAAATTATTCAAAAAATCTTAAAAATTATAAACAAACAAACTTACTAACAAATAACTTTTTATGAAATCTAACAAAATCATAAACAAACAAATGTAGTCGTGTTTACATATTATACGTTTTATACTCTTCCTTTGTGTGGTATCGCTCAAAACAATCACCCATGTGCAAGGTCGGCTTAGCCGAACAAGTAGCACAATAGTACATCGATTCTCTCCTTCCATGTTTTACCTTCCGATTCGAGCATACGACACAATCTTTGCGTCTTCCTGTCTCATTTCGCCGAATAATATGTAGAAGGCCGTTGAGTTTTACCGCTGTTCCAGAAGTCGAAGGAGGCTTGAGATCAGCATCTCGAAAATCTCCAATCAATTGATCTACCAAGCGACGTACAAATTCTAAATGGCTTAACTTTTTTATGTTGTATTTCTTGTGATGTTCCTGATGCTATAAATAGGAATTTATCATAGAAACGTCCAATCCCCAAAAAAATAATTTTCGCCACCATTTTTGAGACTTTCTCATAAAACAGTACGTGCCTGTGTACTGGTCTGCTTTGTCTACCCCGCCCATGTATTTATTATAATTTAGAACCACATCTGGCTTCACNACGCCATCCATTCGCCACCATTTTTGGGACTTTCTCATAAAACAGTACGTGCCAGTATACTGGTCTGCTTTGTCTACCCCGCTCATGTATTTATCATAATTTAAAATCACATCTGGCTTCACAGTATCAGTTACTCCTTCTTTCTTTGACCTTTTAGTGTCGATTTTTGAAGATGAGGTAGCACAGGTGCTGAGCATGGTCACAATACGCTTGTCTCTCCAAGCCAATAATAGTAAATCTTTCCGTCTGTAGGCAACCATCTCATTTTTCGCAATCTTTGGATTCTTTATTTCATCTGGAATAAATTTCCTATTTGTCTGGATAGTTCCAGTCAGATGATATTTCAGTTCTAGTAGTGCATCTGCCAAGGGAATGCTTGTGAAATATCGGTCGTTGAAGATATGGTATCCTACAGCGCCAGGATTGGATTGCAATAAATTGTGGTATAGTTGTAAGACTATTCTTGTACTTATTGGCAGATCTGGTCTTAGTAATTTCTCTGTAGTAAAACTGCCATAATATGGTAAAATAGTCTGTATATAACCAATATTGGCGTCTGCAAGAACGTAAATGCGGATACCCCACTTGGTTGGTTTCTGTGGGTTGTACGTAATAAAAGATATTGGCCCTTTGAATTTGACGAAGGATTCATGCTCTGATAATTCCACCCCGGATACAAAATTTTCTCGACATCTACTATCAATGTAATCCAAAAAATTGCTAATTTTCTCCGTCCTTGTTGTCATGTTTTGTCTACCTTCAGTATTTTCATTTGTATGAATCATCCAGAATATCTGTAGAAATCGATCCCTCCTGAATACTTCGGCAAAGTACGGGATCCTGCATATCCTGTCGGTGCTCCAATAATCCTTCAGGCTCGGAAGTGGCATTGTTCCCATAAGCAATATTATCCCGAGAAATGCTCGCATTTCTTTTAGTGTGACATTAGTCCATGTACGCCATGTGGGCCGCTTTTTCACATGTTTTCTTTGTATCGTATCATTTGCGTACCGATTAGTCCCTCAACTATTTTCTTGATCAACTCTTCCGTATAGAACGAGTTGAAGAAATCTAACGGTTCTTTATAAGTTGATTGTAGTTGTGAACCAGGGGTCAGTGATCCAGAACTAAATTGTATTTTTTGTGGAATGATATCGTGATTTGTAACATTAGTCCATTCATTATCACTACGGCTATCATTTTCCTGAATATTCATGTCTTCATTACTGCTGCTATCACTGCCCACATTGAAACGCCGGAGTGCATTGCTTGTTGCAAGGATTTCACTTCCACTGGATGAACTAATGACATCTGTGTTGTCAGAGTCAAACTGGAACTCATCAATACTGTCACTATTGAACGTACTATCTCTGGATCTTTTCGCCATCGTGTGTATGATATTATAAAATATAAAATATGCGGAAAACTTTGCTGGTTGCTCTAGCAGTGACACTGAAATACTGACTCGACAAACTGAAATTCGTTCTGACCCTACCATGGTCTTGCATCGTAAGTTTACATTATACGGAAGATAAGACTTCATCGTTCAAAAGTCTTTAATTTCATTGAGAGGCCACTTGACGCCTTAGGCTAGTATCCCCATGTGTATCTTATCGCCTACGACGGCAGACGTACGCTAGCCGCAGCGCGAGAGTTGGGCGGATATATCCGCCGCTCGTCCGCA